>JAQIXC010000029.1:0-68290 GCA_034697605.1 Metabelba pulverosa
AAAGGAGGCGTTAATGTCTACTCCGGCCCTCCCGTAGGCCTAAGCGCACACTTAGCCGACGCCGGCATTGACTGCACTGACAGTCAACTCCCGATCGAAGTGTTGCTCAGAATCTCATCCAATGATCAAAACGACGAGAATTTGAAGAAATTGTGCGAAAAAAGCAATCAATCGATGAATGACTTAAAAGCTATGATTTCGAGTGAAAACATGCGTTCAATGAATGAAAGGCCAATTCTCGGCAAAAGATTCTCATTTCTCGACTGCTATTACCTACTGATGCGAACTATACTCCACATCTATAGAAGTCAATGGATTATCATTTTATTGCAATTTGTTATAATCCAAATAATTGGGTTTAGTTTGCGCTTCAACTTCGACCCGAATATGATTACACCGAATGGTTGTCTCGAAATCGGGTTCGGATTCGACTGCAATCAGACGGCAGTTGAACTCCGAAACGAGTTTCTCATTAAACAGAATATCAAATATATTCTCTTTAATGTCATATCGATTGCGATTGTGATTCTGTCGTTCGTTTCCGTTATGTTTTGCTCGGATTTCAAGCGGTTCCGCAATGAGCAGCAAAACGGTACGCAAATGCTCGCAGTTTAGTAATTAGCATGCTTGTTTTGATAAAATAACTATTAACTTTAAAATAAATATTGATTTTAGTATTACCGGTATTAATTTGTGCAGCTTATAATAAGTTAATAACAAATAGCTATTTAATCTTATATAACCTTGCTGAAATTAATTTTCTAAGAATAAGATTTAAGAATAATCTTGCTAAAATTATCTTTATAAAGTTTTTTGATAAGCACAAAATAGACTAAAGGTTAGGTTAACTCAATAATAATTAACACGCTTATTTACATTTAGTATAAATTTTTTAAATAATAATTTAAATTATTATTCATTTATGTAATTTGTAATAAATAATATATAAATTAATATATAATGCTATATTTATTATAAAGTTAATTTTTAGTAACAAAGTACTAATTAGCAAGTTCTAAATTGCAGATTGGTATAGCACAGGCGTATATTTTTGCGTGCAATCGACTGTCGACGTACTGCCGCTCGCAATCGCTCTGTCGCTCAACTGCTATGTTATCAATGTTTACGATACGACGGAAATGTATCTACAATTCTACGCAATACTAATGCTGACAATTCTAGTGAACCAGAGCGTCGCGCAAATATCAGCATGCATATTCTCCGACCAGGAATTTCTATCGCTGAGCCTCGCACTCGGCGTGTTCGAGATATTCATCGTGCTAAGCAACAGTGTAATTCCCTTACGAGAGCTGCACTACTCGCTGCGAGTGTTCAGTGAATTCAATTGCTTTAAACTCGCGTTTGAATGTCTACTCATCTACATCTACGGCTTCGGGCGCTGTTCGGACGGCCAGTTCTCGACTGTGATGTACGGTCTCGGCGTCGATAGCGACAAATACTGGCCAAACGTTTTCAAACTTATTTTGATCGCAGTTTTGAGTAAAGTTTTCGTATTTATTGCGTTTTTGCTGAAAACAGGTCACAGTTTTGAACGGAAAGAGTTGAAAAATGATTTTGCGGACATCAAGAAGAATAAACATTATATATTTTAAATCAATCATGTTTAAAATATCAGTTAGGAAATTACAGGCTATCATATATTGTACAGACTCTGTACAACATAGGCAAATGTTTATTAATTCAATTTATTACTCATATATTATAATTAATTTCAAGTTTATTAACTTGATATAAGTTTACAGTGTATTTTAACTCAATTTATTAAAGATCTTAACTTGACAAAATAAACTATTAATTATTCAACATTTCACAAATAAATTTATTTGCTAAAACTATGAAGATAAATTGTTTTAAGATATGTATAATTTAACTTGGGTATTTTGAATTAACTAATATATAACTAAAATGTATATTTCAAAAATATACCATCGAATTTACAAAGTAGAATATTTAAAACTCAAATATGTGCATGGTGATTACTGGTCAGCCGAGCCGGGCGGAGTCCAGGTAACTTGTTGCGGGCGCTGACCGTCATATGGCGAGGTCTGGGTCGAGCGCACGGCCTGTGACCGCCGCTGCAATTCGTACTGCTGTTGACTCAGCGCATATACGGGCGGTTCCGTATTTGTACTTGCTACTGTCGCAACACCACTCTCATCGCTTCCTTGTTTATCCAGTTTCATTTGCGCCAGATTCGAATCTGCCACGCTAAATTCTTGCGTATTATCTCGATTGACACGCGGTTGCATTAGCTAGATACAAATTAATCTGTTCACAAATGCATTTATACAGTGTAAAAATTGTTGAACATTGATACAAGTTTGCGTCGTTTGTAGGCATAGACGCCGGTGTACGACATGAGTCCCATTCCGCCCCAGAAGCCCAGATACGAGCCGACATCAACGAGCACCATTGGCCACACCGCCAGAGCTACTAGCCAGGTAAATTTGCCTTCCAATCCCACTTTCTATTAAATAAGATTATAAAATGAGCCAAGTTAAAGTATAAATTATCCAAGATAGTTTCCTACAATTTCCAACCAAACAACCGGCAGAACCGCTTCACTGAGTTCGCGGAAACCACTAATAAAATCAAACATTACTAACAAATAAAAGTTTATACTTGTTACTAAAAATAAACTTGCATAATAAACGAGTTTGGCTCGAGTAGCAAGTTGACTTGAATGCGAGCGATACCGTTCATCGGAATACCTATCGTCTAAATAAATAATTGATAAAAAAAAACAAATTTTTACATGTTTATAAACATTGTCAATCTACCACTATATTCAACACTAAATCTATCATAATTAAATTTTAAACTTGTTAAAACAATGTTTGAGTACCGGTTCGACGTCGAAGTAACTACCATGCTTCTCGACGTCGGGCTCGAGGCCGTCGACGCCCGACTGAATGGCCGAACTGGCGTAGAGGAGGTGGGGGTAGGAGAGGGCGATGGGCACCTCCCACTGGCACGGGCCGATGTCGAAGATACCGTCGCACTTGTCGTAGTCTTCTGGGGTTCGGCAATAGCACAGGTTGTCGGGGTTGGACGCAGGCCCGGCAAACATCTCCCGGGGTATTTCGAACCGCCACCCCGGTATGAACCCCTTCACGAATGTTCGCTCTTTGTATTTTGCTATTAGTGATCTTGGTGATGCAGTGGAATTTTAATTTTAAGTAAATAAAATTGATACTTTAACGTGAAATAATATAATCGAAACTAACCTGCAGAAATCACCCTGAAACACGTAGATATTATCCTGTTCGGTTAGAAATGAGCCCATACTCGTGCCGTCGGTTCCGTTCAATTGGTTGCAGTTCGGGTCGTTATAGAAGCCGAGATCGCTGTACATTACAATAACTTAATTTATTAATTTATTATGTAATATAAGCATATTAAAATACGAATAACATCCTGATTATACTTTTAATAGTTTTACTGTATAGAGTTTAATAGTTTAAATATAAAATAAAAATAGCATGGTCTAACATAACAGGAAAAAACAAAACTAAAATTGAAACTAAAAATAAAGTTATTCAGATTTTATCAAGTGAATTTTTCGCTGATCTATATCAATATTAGCAAGACTAGCATAATACAAATAAGGCTATAAAAGCATTTATACCGTAACAAGACTAAAGTAACAAGACCATTGAACAAATGAGAGATTTATTTAACAAAAACTAATTTGGACAGTGAGAAGCGTACGGTTTATTCTGGTAGCTAATCATGCCGAGGAACGGTAGGCCGTCTTTGCCGGTGTAGACGTGATAGGGCCCGGTCTTCGTGTGGTTCCGCATATGCAGAATACCGAACCGATTGCCCGGCATTTGCGTGTCCGGCAACTGTATGCCGAACCAGAGCAGCGGTTTCGTGAAGACGTCCATTGTGTCCAACAGGTTGAAGCGATGGCCTTCAATCAGCTGCCGCGCGGTCACCTCCTTGAGCATGCCGTGCCCGTGCGTCAAGATCAGCACGTTCATAAAGCCGAACACCACCGGCCCGGCCACCATCGAGAATGTGCCCAGGAACTTTTTCAACATGTTTCGCGTCAGACCAATCATCGCCTGAATTATTCAATTTTGTTTTAACTTGTTCTTATTCAAACTATTTAAACAAGTTTGTAGATACAGGTATTATAATAAAAATTTCAACTTGCATGAATCGGCACATTCACAATTGTTACTTTGTCATCGAGCGAGGCCTCCGTTTTATCAGGCTCAAATTGAAACGAATTAATTAGCCAGTACTTAACTGAGCGCTCTCCCGGTCCCCATTCGATTATTTCTTTATGTAGCTTATGGCTATTTATCAAAACAATACAGTGTAGTTTTAACACTTTTATCTAAAATAATTATAATTAAAATAAACACTAATAATCGTAGAGTTTTGTCTTTATAAAAGTTCATGATAAATTAGAACATATTATCACATGAGCTTATTTGTCAGTTTGTATATTCTAATTATAAAAACATTATATAGATTCATGTTTAGTTTTACGTGCTATCTTGCTATATGAAAAATAATTGACAGGAATATTTATCAAGTACAAACTTGTAGATATAGGGCCCCATTTCGCGGAGTTGGGCTTTGGCGCCGCGACCAAACTCCTCGGGATTGTCGATTGAGAAGATGTAGACACTGTCCTGGATCGGCACCGGCACGTCCAGCCAGAGCGCCTTCAGGTCGACCATTCGCGCGATAAAGCCGTCCGGTTCGGGCGTCAGTATCATCTGTTCCTTCATTATGACGCCGACGATGACGGGGAAGAGGATTATCGTCGAACCGCCGACCAGTAGTAGAGCGCTGCCGGCGATGCCCATCCACTTGACTCGTGTGCGCGCTACTCGTGCTTGATCATTTATTGTCATTATTGCTAAATTATCCATTGCTATTTTTGTTTGTAATACTATCTAGATTTATAACTTGATTAATTTCAAGATCATTAATAAGCTATTATTTATTAAAGAAAGACTAATAATAATTAAAATATCATTTCTCAGTAGACTGGCTATTTCAGTTTTAATTAAAATATTCAAGGTTAGTTTTATGATATATTTGCGCTGTTCTAATTAGGTTTAGGCACACAATCTAAGAATTAAACTTGAACTTATTGAATTTTATTCAATAAATTAATATTTCTTTCGAAAAGTTCTTAAAAGTGAATATTTGTATTGATTTTTATTGATTAAAATTTTTATATGTATAAAATAAACTAAATAAAATAAGATGTTTAATTTAAATTGAATAGATGTATATTTTATTAAATACACAAAGACCGATCTAAATTATTTTAAGCATAATTAAGTTGTTAATGCAATAAAAAAACTGTTTTGCTAGATTATTTTTCAAAAAATAATCAAACATAAATCTTGTTTACAATATAGCTTACAAATTGTAAGTTACAATATTGTTAAAAAAATATGTTTTAAAAATAAATCTTCGAATAATTACATGCCAGAGTAATCGCTATATAAGTTGCATCATAAGAGCAATAACATAAGTAAACATCACATTTTAATGTACAGTATAGTAAGTTAGACAGTAATATTCTCGCACTAACAGAGCGAAGTGACGTCAAGACGAACTTTTGAGATAAAAGTACATTAAGTGCATTCTACATTCTACATTTATACTGTATATAAATACGAGACAACTCTGATTTGCAAAACATACAAACTCTTGAAAAGCAATCGCAAACTTGTTTTTAAAAAGTGTTAAAACTATTATTATAAATAAAAATACAGTGTAATTAAAAATATCACTTGTTAACAAAAATGTTAGTATTAAATAATTGTACATTATATTCTATATATAAAAATCAATAAAGTTTAATAAGTTTATTAATTAATTGATTTGTTTTATAGCTAAAGTGCGAATAGAATTGAGCAAGATGGAAAAATTCGATCACCAGTACTTAGGTCGGGGCGACCAGGGATTCGGTGGCTACGAGGGCTACAGTCACGGCGGGCTCGGCATTGACGACCAGAAGACGCACCGATTTCACGGCTGTCCGCGTCGTCACCACTACTGCGGTTTTGGGCCGCGAGGACAGGGAGGACAGGGAGCGCCTGAGTTTCGCGAGTTTGGGGCGCGCGGCCATCCCGGCCCGAGAGAGCGCGGCTTTGATAATGAGTTTGACGATCGGCGCGAGTTTGCCGACCGAAGTGGCCATTCGTATGGGTTCGGCCGGTTTGGCGGTTTCGGCGGTTTTAGAGGCGAGAGATTCGACGGACAGAGAGGTTACGGATTCGACGACCGAATGGGCGCCAACTCTGGCGATGAACGCGAGCGGCGTTTTGATGGCCGACGCGATTGGCGCGCATTCGGCGCACCGGCAGAGCGACCGCTCGGCCCGAACGCCAATTCCGAGTATTTTAATGGCCGCGAGTTTGCGCCGAAAGAGCATGCTGCTTTTCCCGATATGCGCGGCAGCCGAAGATTTGACTGATGGTTTGCTTGATTTATTTTAATACAACGATGTAGTTCTTACAGTATTTTTATGTGTTATTTATAAATTAGTACGTAGTAATTTTATATGTATATTTGATTTGATTTATATTTTTCAATAAAAATATATAATTTATTCTGGTTGTATTTTATTATTTAATATACTGTATTTTTACAAGTTAACATTGCTATTTTTAAATAAAAAATACTGTTAATTGATTTTAAATTGCTATTGATTATAACATTGTTATTATGTTTATACATTTAAAAATAAATAGCAAACTGCATAAATAAATAAATACTATTGAATACTATATATACATACTGTATATCATACAATTTCGTACATATTTATTTCAACAAGATAATTTTTTTAATTATTATACTCTACTCAACTTATACATATAACTTAGTTTTATTATTTAACCAGGGTATAATTTATACATATACTTTATAAATATAATAATTATGCGATTTTATTACCAGCTTTACTAGGGAAAATCAATATTATTTTAATTAACATGTTAGATTTTCATATAAACTATTAACAGTAACTTAATTATTCGTTACAACGAATAAAAAGATTGCATAAATTTATTTGTTATTGTAAGAAATCAATTAATGTTAGAAAAAGCCGTTATAATATTGCATGTTATTGAATGTTAAGCAAATAACTTATAAACAGTTTAAAACTGCGGCAGAAATTTTACCTTCTACGATAGATGCGTTAGCATTCAAATAGCATTTCTAACATGCTTATCAAGAACTTCATTTACGATGTTACAATTTATCCTGTCAACAAGTTCATTGAGTGCGAGGGAAAAAGCAACATGAGTCTCGGTCCTGATGTAATGATTGGCATTCTCAAGACTGGCGGACACACTATGGTATTTTCAATTGCCAAGTATTATTTTTAAAATCTACTTTATAATTGCAACATTAATTTAACAGGTTGAAAGTTTATGTCTTCTAACGGCAACGATCGACTACCTGTTGTGTTCGCTAAATTTGCGCATTCTATTTCACCAATATAACCTTCGGCAATTGTACAATCCATTCGCATTATCTGACATTATAGATGTAAAATTATATTTTTACTATTATATTATAAACAGTATAATTCTTTTAAATTAACTAAGTGTATAAATTCTTTGTATAATCTATTGTAATTTCTATTGTATTTATATAGGAAAACCACATAATTCTCGATCCAATTATAGTAAATGATCATGCTATACAAACGGGCGATCTTGTTGCTGTGAACGAGATTCATCTGACAGAAATTTTGACATCGCTTAAATTGCAAAATGAGTATGCGTATTTCAAAATTGAATCAATATTGAATTTTAAAGTGAGTAAAATACTGCAACTTGTTTTCTAACTAATATGACATTTACTTATATATTTATTGATTACTTGTTACTTTTAATCTTATTGCGTAACATTATCATTAGCTTATAATAAAGTTTAGCAATATTGTTTTTTTTTTGATAAATATTGCAAAAATATATATAATTATTATCTAAATAATATACTCATTAAAACATTAAATATATTTATACATTAATAATAATATAATTATATATACATATTATTTTTATTTTATCTTGCTGAAACACATATTGTCATTAAAATATGATTAATTATTAACTTGCTACTCAATAAGGTCCTGTTTACCTTGATATTTTTTGCGGTTCTCAACTCAAATTTGCGACAAATGCTGCATGCGTTGCGCGAAATATTTGTGTACATGATAAATTTTATTTACAAATTAATAACCGAAAATTTGGCGACAAGCACAAGCGTATTCGCTAGCATAAGCAAGCTAGAATATTCGCACAAATTTCTTTTATTAATTGCAACAACCGGCTGGTTATTATCAAGCACAATTTTAGCACGTAGCTTTTCCAGCGTGCTATTAAACATGTACTTTCGGCCGAAACCCGTTAAAGTGGTCGAATCGCTAGGAGATGTGCTTGCTAATAAAAAATTAAAAATATACGGCGACTGGCTAATTTATACGTTGAAGCGTAATATGCCGGACAAGTTTCCGCTAATACTAAGCAGATACAAAGAGGCAAATGAAGAACTTGATAAAATGTTTGATAAAAGAGATGAAGTAGCGCGAAATAGCTACATGCTAAATGCGGTAATACGGGGAGAGGCGGTGTGGCTACAGGTCTCGTATGCAAACGATAATCTCATTCAGACATATCCCGAGTCGAAGCTACTGACGACCGACGATAAGTATCAATATCTATTCTTTCATTATTACATCAGAGCTAGCATTCCGTTCCACAACGAGATTGCTATTTTGTAAGTACTTTCTCAATTAACATCCTCTTTTAATTATAACCATAGTGTATTCCAAAGGATTCCAAATGGCCATTCTGATGGCCACTTTTTGTTTAAAATTTAACATTATTTTTGGACAATTTTTAAATTTCTTATAAAATTGAATATTCATCTCGCTTAATTCTACATTAATAACGCGCCCAATTTTATTGTAAATTTTAGTTAGAGTGAAGCTCTGGTGTATTCATTTAATTAAATGGCATTAATATATATAGAGCTAGTACTTTAAAATTTAACTAGCTTACTAGTGAGATCATTTCGCATTTTGCGATTTGGATTATGCATTTGATCGTTTGATTAAATTTACATTAATAATACTTGATACTATTGAGTTAGTCTAACTTATCTATTATTATAATTGTATAAATAAAACTTATTTAAAAATTAATACTTTATAAGCAAATGAACTAGAAAATGGCATAATTTAGTACAGTGTTAATTATAATTATTGTAAAAAATCGTCCCAGTACACTAAAGTATTTGCGCTTGTTAGAATTTATAAAAAAGAATACCACTAATAAAAAACTAGCAAGGAATAATATGGCGATATAAACTGGACGATTTTCTATAACTAACTGTTATACATATTATTTATATAATAGGATTATTCTGTACTAAAGAATATAATATGAACAAAATTATTGTTTGGATAAGGCGGATTAATAGATTCTTGATTAGGCTGGTAATATAACTTAGTAAATTTATTAGAATTTTAATATTTTTTAATTATGTAATAAAAATTTATTCTATCAAGTTCAAAAGTTTTCAATTACAAAAACGTTGTTTACCATAATGATTTACAATATTAAATGTATATAATTAAAAATTGAACTTGTTAACAGCGTGGAAAAATGCATCGAGGCCGGATTGCACAAGCGTCAGCATTTTCAACGGTATCTGCTGGGTAGAATGCATAAACTAAAACAAACTCGAGCAAATAATCATACAGTTACTACTGGCTTGGAGCAGAACGAGCCGGAAAACAGTCACAGCATTAAACTGGATGATAATTTGCTAGGCATATTTTTGCTTGCTATGTTCGGCGTGTTTATCGCAATGTTTTCGCTTCTCTACGAAATTATTGCCTATTTTCGCGAACAGCGAAACAAACAATTATTTTACACCAACAACGCCAACACTATTAGTAAAACTTATCATAAATTTATAACAAAATTAAATTAAATATTCTATGTACAAAAAATTAATCTGCAATATTTATTGTAAAATACCAGCAAATACTCAATTTTGGATAGATACAATTTGAGTAATATAAATAAACGATTTACTTTTTTCAAAAATTAAACTTATATTAAAAAATAAATAAAATATCGATATAATTCTGTGTTTACAAATACTACAATGTTTAAAATTTTTGGCTAATTATAAATTGTATTGCTACAATTATTATATAAATTAAGTAAAATTACCATGCACAAATTGAAATGCGCAAGCTGCCACAACCAATCTTAATAGGCTAATGTAATTGCTTTATAAATTATTAAATAAAATATTTGCTATTAATTCATGTATTATTAAACATGATCAATAAACATTCAAATAAATAAATAAATATTTCTAGGAAATAAAAAAGCTGAGTGATGAAACAGAATACAAATGTTTGGCATATGTTGTTTGCAGGGAAACGGGGTTAACAACTATTAATATATCTCTTCTATATTTATACTTAACAAAATGCAGCTCAATCAAACCTACAGCAAAATCAACCAAACAGTTTAGACAATACAAAGTCATAGCAACATTAGGCATGAAACTACTAATGCTAACATGTTTAGCGGGAATAACCGTTACACTCGTATACGGCGACACCTGTACGATGCCGTTGGCCGAGCGCCGAGACTGCGGCGATGTGAGCACAACGGCGGACAGTTGTGTGCGGAAGGGCTGCTGCTGGCAAGTGGCAAACGATCCTACCCGGCCAAACTGTTTCTACATGAAAAAGGAGAGTGTTACCAACTCAAACAAGAAAGTGTACATGCACATGATGCCCTGGTTCGAGACGAAGGCGACGAACCGCGGCCGGTGGGGTCTGCACTGGACGATGGCCAACAAAGACCCGGATAAGTACGTAAACGGCAAACGCGACATCGCGTCCCACTATCACCCGCTTATCGATCTGTACGCGTCGGGCGACGCCCGGGTCATCGACTGGCAGCTCGGCCTCATGAAGCTATCGGGCGTCGCCGGCGTGTTCATCGACTGGCCCGGCACGACCAACGCGTTCGACTATCCGGCCAACCTGCGCAACAGCGAGGCTATCATAGCCGGGTGCGAGCGGCACGGCCTACAGTTCGCGATCGTATACGAAGATTATAATTTAGGCCTGGCGCACGACGCCGGCCAACTGCCCGACATAATTGGTCAAGGTAGAGCCGATATGGCGTATTTGCAACGCAATTATTTCGGCAAGATCAATTACACGCGCATCAACGGCTCACCGCTGCTGATGGACTTCGGGCCGCAAACGCTGAAAGGCGGCCAATGGGCGGACATATTCACACCGTTTTCGCCGAAACCCGCGTTCGCGACGCTCTGGAATCAGATGGAAGAGGCGGGCGGTTCCGCGCAGGGAGAGTACGCCTGGATATACAGCAACTTTCTCGAAGGCCTTAACAACTTTCATAAGTATCGCGATATTAAACTCAAGTTCGGCGCCGTCTACCCGGGCTTCGACACGGCCTACGCGGAGGGCGGATGGCCGGGCCCGGGCTGGAAGATACCGGTGGGTCTGGCCACGTTTCAGCAGACGCTGGATCTGGCGCTGAATTACACCGATTACGTGCAGGTGGCCACGTGGAATGACTACGGCGAGGGCACCATGGTAGAGCCGACGGTTGAGCTCGGGTATGCGTTTCTGGCCGCGCTGCAGAAAACGCTCCGGGTGAATTTTACGCTTGCTGATCTGGAGCGTGTTACCGATTTGTATCGCCGTCGGGTGGCCGCTTTTGGTAATCAGTCGCTTTCGACAAAACTTGAGCAAGAACATTTTCGCCTAGTTAGTCGCTTTACGTGAACTATTCATGTTATTATATGTTAATCGTTATACTTGATCAAATGTGTAAGTGGTGTTTTGGAAAAACAAACTGTATATATATTGAAAATATTTTATTTATACATTGAACATTTCTTTAGTTTCTATTGTGGCCTCCAAATCCAAAGCTTTTATAATTTAAAATATGTCTTGCTAAATGTAAATTTGTATTTTTTTTATTGTTGCAATTATTTATATGATTTTATTTTACAAAATAATAATAATAAGTATAAATTAATTTACAAGACTTATCAAGTACTGACTTCGAGTTGAAAACAGGGAAAAGTTTTACATAAATATTTATAAATTAAATAAGAGAAAAGTACAGTGTAATTATAAATTGATAAAAAATTATTAAAAAAAAATAAAGTTTTATTTCGTGCCAAACAAATAGTTAACAAATCACTTAATAACCAATCAATTGAGCGGATGTTTAGTAGCCGTCGTCGGGATCGCTGTACGACATACCACCATAACCGCCACCTCCGCCGTGACCGCCACCACCATAACCACCGCCGCCTCCGCCACCACCGCCGTGGCCGCGGCCCTGGCCCTGCGCGACGATTGTCTGTATGTCCTCCTTGACCGGCCGCACCTCCTGCACGACGCGCCGATACGGTGTTATGATTTCGCGGATCTCCTGTATAATCGGTTTCTTCACTTCGTGGTAGAGTTTGTGCGGCTCGTCCTGCGACGACGTCTTCTGCGTCTCGCCCTCACCGCCCTGGTGCGAAGACACCACCTACGTCGTTTCATTTATACTTGTTAGTTTTATTAATATTAACACAAATAGTTAGTTTATGAAAAATAATAAGTACTATATATTAGAAAGTACTATAATAAGAAAGGTAATGTACAATATTATTATTCCATACATTAATAACTTATTAATTTACAAATGTTATAAGATATATTTCAACTAGATAAATTGAGCGAACCGAGCTTTAAAATATGTATGTTAGGTTAACAAATAATTTGCACTAATATATAACATCTTGTTAAAAAATTAAATGCTAAGATAATAATGAGTAATTCAAACCCCTGTGTCAATATATGAAATAATTACTATTTGCTTAATAATGTAAAACATTTATGCGTAAATTATTTTTAAAAACAATTATTCAAAATAATTAAACCAAATTGTTGTTGTTAAATTAAACCAAAAACACATAAATATTATGTATATTATGTATTTAAATAAAAAAATATATAATACCCTGGTAAAATATGAGCAGGAAATAAAAAATTTTGCAGTTTAATATTTTGCTTTTATTAGAAGTCCTATTACTATCTGAAGATATTCTAACAAGTTCAACCGATAATATCAAGTGATACAAGTTCTAACAAGGAAAAATAATTAAAATCTGCAAAATGTGTACTCTTTAAGTAGGCGTAATAAATGAGCATGGCACTCGCCTTGATGTTGCTGGACGTGGACCTGAAGTGAAGAGTGAGCGGCACCTGTTGTGCGTCTACTTCGATGATCTGCGGCTTCACCGGTTCGTTCGGTATGTGCACTGGTCTCACGTCGACCGAGTGGCGCGACTTCACCGCCGCGATGATCGGCCCGTGACCGCCGCCGCCGCCACCTCCGTATCCGCCGCCGCCACCGCCGCCGCCGTATCCGCCCCAACAGTGCACTTCATACGTGACCAGTACTAGAGTTAAGACTAAAAGCTATTGATAAATAATATGATTAATTCTTGTTTAATTAGCTGTTTTCCAATAATAAGCTGTAACAAATTCTTAAGAGTAACTTATTTATTGCTAGAATTTTACATAATATAAACTATGGACTGCTATATCATCCAAACTATTTAATTTTTAAAATATTTTAGTAAAAGTTAATCAAGTTTATTCTATTAGCTTTTAAATAATATAAGTTGAAGTTATTTTTAAAAATAGTTTAGAATATGACAAACTATTATTTATCAAGCAATATTTTTCAGATACATGTTTCAATAAAAACTATTTATTTCAGTTATACATTGGAAAATAATATAAAATTATACGTCAACTTACTTTAAACATAGTTTATATTGTGCAATAAATATTGAGCTACGTAACTAATATTAAATTAAACTATATTGACTTTAAGTTACACACATTTAAATAAATTAAACTTGTTAGTTACAAAGATCGTGCAATACTCAAATGGAAAAACTTCTTTACAAAACTTTTATATCTTTTTACACAGAAAAAATGCAAGCACCCTCCCACCTCCTCGTCCCGCTCCCACCTCCCCAAATAAAGTCATTAGTGCATGTGTAATTCGCGCAAAAAACTACTTGATAAAAAACGTTCATGCTTGGAATAATTGTTCGGAAAATTGCAGCTCTTTTTATGATTGATTGGATCACTCGTGTGAATAGCGCACAGACTAGATATGGATAGAAATAACAAAAAAACATTTAAATAGTTGTAGAAAATCTGTACAGTTGTTTTTTGCAGGTAAGCATAATACTTCATAGTCTCTACGGCAATACACTGCACAAAAAGAAAAACAAAAAATAAGCAAGAAAAAACAAGAAAGATTGACATAAAGTAGAGGAAGACTATTGTGTTGAAGAATGTTAGCGAAAGTCAAATAAAAATTTTTGTCTACAAAACAAAATGAGAAAAAAAACATTTTTTAAACAAAAAATAAGAATATTTTTTTGGGCATTGTAAAAACATCAAATGAGCAAATACTTGCTAAAATAACTGGAACACAAAACCGCTACATTTCTATATGGGTATATGCCATGTGCATTTTTTATATTTTATATAATAATAAAATTTTATAAATTTATATTTATATTACAGTTTATTATCAATTAGTGTTTGACAAGTATATTGTTATAATTTTTTGTCACAATTTATTAAATTATTGTAAAGATAAAAATAAACATAATAAATAAACGCAAAATTGTGTCTGTACAATTTTGTAGAAGGATTTTGTAATCGGAATTGCAGTTTAAATAATTTTTTTTATTGATTGTATTATAAAAACTATTATTTTCTGCTCTATTCGTCTCTATTTTGTGAAACCGTATAAATCGAATAAAATCAATGAATTCGTTGCATATAATACGGCGTATAATGAGAATAAGAGTCGAAATAATTAGATAATTATAGACTGAAATAAATTGTTTTTATTAGATAATTCAACCCAGAAACTAATTAATTTAAAACTTAATGCTTAAGTTCCTATTTTTTGGATGCGAAAAAAGCAAAAAATTTAAACTAGTTTAATTTATTTAAATTACCGCACATTAGAAAGCATTGCAGTATTGGCGAAAACTAATCAAGCATGTTTAAACATGTTCAACTTTCAGATAAATTAAGACTGTTTTGAAAATACATATTTTGTTAATTTCAATATTAATTTCAAATTATCTAGAATAAATTAATTCTATTCATTCTACTAAACAATTATCATGTTGCGCTTTTGTAACCTAAAAATCGAAATTAATTGCTGCATTAATTTTTATGCAAATTTGCTGTCAAATTAAAAACGCATAAACTATCGCTAAATGCGTTAATTTTAAGCTTAATTTGTGTGTTCTTTACAGTTCAATAAATGTGCACACTTGCATTTTAGCACTAAATCAAACTTTCATTTTCATTATATATTTGCAAATACGTTTTTGACTATCCCGCACATTTTTTTATTTTAACAAATAATACAAAATAAATTACCAAGCTTATTTCTTAGAATAGCGAGAAACCGCAATAAAAGTCTCTATACTATAATGAAACATTTATGAAAATTAATAAATTAGAAATAATTTTACAGAATGTTTAGTATTTATACTTCTGATTTAAAATCTATATTTGATTTATTTTTAATATAATATACAGTATATTAAAATAATTTTATAATACTGTACATTATAAACGATATTATATTTGAATGTAACTTATATAGTGAGATTAATAAGCTGTTAAAATGTCCAAAGTATTACTTAATAAAATTAAGTAATTAATATTTTAATATAAATTTAATTTATGTAAATAACTAAATACTTATTAAAAGTTTCATAACCTTTTTGATTAAATGGATTTTGATTTTTTTAATTAAATGGATTAAAGCATAAAATTACTACGTTAATATTTATTTTAATGTAAAGTTTAATTAACAGATATGTTTTATGTGTGTAAATTATAACATTTAAAAAGCAAATCATGTTTTAAATACAGCACATATATTTTTATATTAATACTGATTTAATTAAAAACAAATTTTAATGTTTGCTAATTTTTAAAAAAATGTTTTTAAAACCTTTAAAAATAAATAAACATGTCAAACAAAAATTTTGAATAATTATTTATTGGTTATTTAAAAAGTCATTTTTCATACACATTTAATAAATTAATGTTTTTACAAAAAAAATAATTGCTAAATCTATTTGAAAATCATTAATGTTAAATTAATTTTATTATTTATCCTACGTAAAGTGTGTATTGTATGATATTTATTTTAATGTGTTTTTATTTTATAATTTATTAACTTTTTTTTATTATGATCTTTAATTATAAGCAGGCTAGAAATAATCAAAATTTATTATTTTGGTAAAAAACATTATTGTCAAAATTGTATTTTTTTATAATCTTGTAAATAGGATTGAGAAATATTATAAAATAATAATAAATAAATTTATAACACAGCCTTGATTTTAATAGCCTTGATATTATTTATGAGTAGTTAATTTTACATTTTCCCCATTGTGATTAAATTTCTATTTAAACAAAAATATTACTTAACAATAATATACAGAATTTAAGAAATTAAAATAAGATTTAAAATTGGTTCTGGTTACTAATTTGCATAATTGACTAACAATAAACATGGTAATTTAGCCTGCTCATATCAGTAATTGGCATGAATTTCACAGCATAAACAAACCAATTAAGTAATTATATTTTAACAAAAAATTTTATCAAATTTTATTTCTAAAATAACTCATTTTATTATGACTTTAAGCTACAGTAGTATATTATACAGCTGTATATTTTGCAATATATTAGTACACAGATTACACAGTAACCAATTATACAGATTAGAAGAATAGATTTTGTTTATCTACAAATTAAATAAAAATTACATTTACTATTTTAAATAGATTTATTAGCATATTTTTAAAAATTAAAATTAAAAATCTTTTTGTATTATAAAAAATATACAGTATAACATAAATAAATGAAATAGTTTCTAAACACAAATGTTTAATAATACTCATGAAAAATTAATAACAAATGTTTATTTATTTAGTTTTTTAAACATTCTACATTTTGCTTTGTAGCCATACAAGCTATTTTTCTATATATTGTTCAAATTCTATATTTTTGAAAAATCTATACTGCTATAAATAATTTTATAATATTCTATTTGAAATAATTTAAGTTTTACTCACAAAATGTTCTATGCAGAAAATTTAATTATATATGACTTTGAACAAGTAAAAAATTTGATTAATTTATTCTCAAGCGAAATAATAAATTATCTGCAATTAACATGCGCAAACTTTAAAATTTATTTTGTTATTCAAATTAATTACACAACATGATTTTAATTTTAGCATTATGTTTTATATTAAGTGTAACTTTCTTGGAATTTTGCTAATTACAAGGTTAGATATTTGGCATTTTAATTTTTTACAAAATCAAATTAATCAAATATCTACAGCATTATCATGACCATTTGCACAGATTATAAAGCCAACCATAGTAATCGATTTTATTCAAGTAACTTTTTACATATTGTTATGTAATATTAAGTATAGCTATAAAATATTAGATATTACATTTATAGATATTACATCTACAAATTACTGTACACTGTACTTTAAGCCAATTTATAGATCAGTTTATTATACTGGCACGTACGATTATACAAAAAATTAATGAATATAGCAATAAAATAATTGAATGTAAATTAGTCTTACAGTAAGAATTTGTCAATTTTATTTTTGTTTGCTACTATATAAACTGGCGTACGGACAAAAATTTCACTACTAATACAGTATAATTTGTAATTGATATAAATTGTTTTGGAAGTTGAAAGAGTTTAAGCAACATTTTTACCTTGTTCTTGTAGCAGTGTTAATTAAAATGTCAAAGTCGCTCGATATAGTGATCAGCGGAATGAGCGGTCGGTTCCCGCAGTCGGCCAATACGGATGAGTTCGCTAAGAATCTCTACGACAACAGAGATATGATCACCAGTTGTGAGGGTCGTTGGCCGAAAGGTTTGCAACTTGTTGATTTTATTTAGCTATAAACATATTTAATTATTCTTAACTATAATAAAATTAAACAATATATAGTTACCAATTTACTAAAATAATCTTTGATCATCAATAGAAATTAAAAATACTAATTAAAATAACTTAGACTGCTATTTTTATATATGTTTTAAATAAATTATTATACAAAACGTTAGATAATTAATATAAAAACATAAATATAAACAGTAATAAAAAATAATTATATAAATGGAGAAATAATTTGTGTAAAATAAAATTATAATTGGGATTTAAATTGAGTGATTCTTATTTTAGTAAAATTTACACAGTATTAGCTAATGGCGTATAAAAAATAATAGTACAACTGATAAAAAAGTAAACAAACTATTTTTTGAATCGACATTTCAGACGTGTACGGAATGGACTGCCGAATGGGCCAATTGGTAGACTTCGATCGCTTCGATGTCATGTTCTTCGGGATTATGCAACAGATGTCCGAAAACATTAACCCGCAGTCGAGGCTCCTCTTGGAGACCACATACGAGGCCATCATTGACGCCGGTATTGCACTCTTCTATTCTATACAAAACAAAATAATAATTTACAACTTATAAATTGATAACACTTTGTAATATATAATATGCTAAAATATCTCCTGTAAATAAGTTGATGATAATATTTGCAATTTTCAAATTTAAAATGTTTAAAGGTTAAATCTTGCTAGTTGTATAATACAAATTATTAAATTATACAATATAACCTATTTACAAATTAGAAATTAGCAAAAATGTTCAAGTTAAAATTGACAAACAATTGCTTATTAGGGCTAAGCCCGCAGCAACTGCGCGGCAGTCGCACCGGAGTCTACATAGGAATGGCGATCTACACGATGGCCGAGGGCTACCCCGAAGAGATGCAGCCGGACCTGACCACTCAAAAGCAAACCGCCATGATACAGACCATGATCAATTTTAAGGCGCTCTACGCAAATCGCATTTCGTACGTGTTTGATTTTAAAGGACCCTCGCTCATTCTCGACACGGCCTGCTCGGGCAGTTGTGTTGCCTTTAATATGGCTATCAATGATTTGCGCCTGGGTGAGTTTTAGTAACATGTAGAATTAAACTAGTTAATAATCAATACATATTAATAGACTATTATTTAACAATTAAAATAATACTTTACACACATTGACACATATAAACAAATGACTAATTTTCTCTAATCTGTATAATTAATTTTATCTTGATAAAATTTTATCAAATATAAGTATCATACAAGTATATATAATACAAATTTTATTAAACAAAAAATAATAATGCAGTATAAACAAATATCTTAATATTTACAACTCATTACCTTTATACTTTTTACTTTTATACAGTATTACCTGCTAGAATATTTATTAAAATATAAAAATAAAATATAACAGTATAAAACTTAATCAATGTTCATTTGACCCGCACTATAGGCAACATAGACTACGCGATAGTCGGCGGAACGCATATGACATTTGAGCCGTTTTTGGTGCAGTTGTCGCAAGAGTTGGGCGCCGTCTCGAAGTCCAGCGTATCGGCCGTATTGGACGAGAGCGCCGACGGCTTCGTGAAGGGCGAGGCGACGGTTTGCATACTCCTGCAGCGGACGGCCGACGCGAAACGCATTTACGCGCATGTGTTGGCCTCGCGGGTCAACATCGACGGCAAGAAAACGGTCGGAATGTTCTACCCGTCGTCGGAGTCGCAGGAGTCGCTCATGAAGATGACGTACGCCGACGCCAATATTGATCCTGCTAAGTTAACGTACTTCGAGTCGCACTGCACCGGCACCAAAGTGAGCATGATAAGTTTTTGATTTACTGTTTGATGTATTTACGTCGGGAATGATAGGTCGGAGACCCGCAAGAGATAAGAGCGATATATAACGCGTATTGCGCGCCGACGGCCCGGAAGGAGAAACTACCGCTCGGTTTGCTGAAGAGCAATGTCGGCCACTCAGAGGCCGCGTCCGGCGTCTCGTCGCTCGTCAAAGTGATGCTTTCCTATGAGAATGAGTGCATTGCCGCGAATCTAAATTTGCGCAAGCTAAAACCAGAGATTGCGCGCTATTGCCCACCCATTTCACCTATTATGGAGAATTTGCCATACAAACCAGGTATAATACTGTCAAGTTTATTTTATACTACAAAAACAATCTATATTTATAGTAAATACGCGCATTAACATTATTATTATTGTTAATTAATAAGCATAAAATGATTTTACATACTAAGATTTTGTACATTTTTTTATAATAGCGCTATGCTATAATTTTGATTATTTACTTTTACTTCAAGTTAACACTTAAAGCACTAAAAAGCAAATGTTAAATTAACTTAAATTAAGTTAAAATAAACAAATATTGACTATGTTAATTTTTTGTGAATAGTTAATATAATATTTGTTATCCTTTTATTTAGGCATGGTAGCAATAAACAACAGCGGCATTGGAGGCGTGAATGTGCACATCATAGTCGAGCCGAACAGCAAAGTAGCCGCCGATGACTGTCTGCAGATCGCGGAGACTATACCGCGAATTGTGAACATTTGCGGCCGAACTGAGCGATCGATTCAATACGTGTTTGACTTCATTGAGAAAAATCCGCTTAAGATCTCAAAAGACTTTTTGGCGCTTCTCTGCAATACTATGAAAGTCACTCCCGATTTGAATTCCGAGGGAATGCCGTTCAGGGGTTGGTATCACTGATATAGTGTGTAAATTTTAGAATGTAGCTTTTTATTGAAATAATTCATTAATAGGATCGATGATTATCAAGAAGTTAAGCGAAGAGAACAATGAAATCAAATACGAGTATAAGCGACAGTTTGGAATGAGCAAGTCTAAATCTTTAAGACCCGTTTGGTTCTTATTCGGCGGTTTGGGCGGTCAGTGGCCGGGAATGGCAAAGGCCTTAATGCCGATTAAGACGTTCGCCGATAAAGTGGAGGAATGCCATCAAATACTCAAAGAGTTTGGAATCGACTTAAAATATCTACTTTTGTCTGAAGACAAGAACACAATGTCAACGATGACTAACAAGTTCTTTACGACCACTGCTATCGAGATCTGTCTCTTCGAACTGCTTAAGTCACTGGACATCACACCCGACGGCATAATCGGCCACTCATTTGGAGAGATAGCCTGCGCTTACGCCGACGGCTGTCTCACTACTCGAGAGGCACTCGTCGTGTCGTATATGAGAGGAGCGGTGACTGAAAACGACCCGAAAATACCGAAAGGCCTGATGGCTGTGGTCGGGCTCTCCAAAGCCGAAGCGCAGGCCATGTGTCCGGACGGCTGTTATGTCGTCTGCAATAACGCGAAGAACGCAGTCGTCGTATCCGGTAATCAATACTTTACTTTTATAAATACTTTGAAAATAATTTGAAATTATAAACTAATATTAGTGAAAGTTTAATACTATAAAGTAGTTATTTGCAATGAATTGCTCATGGTATAAATATTATTAGTAATAATTTATTACTATCTTAATGTTACTCATTGAGCTACACTTGGCTATCTCAACGAGTTAGCTTATAAAACTACTAATAAATTATTGAGCATGATAATTTTTAAGAATACACTAATTAGTTAAATATTCAATGCGTTTATATGAAGGTTTTGTATTGTAAGTTAAGCATACGTTTGCTCAATATTTCAATTAGTTGTAGTTATATTAGTATAAATAATAAAATTATTAGTTTATAAATAACTAGTTAGTGTTTTATTATAAATATTAATTAATATAAGGAATAGATAAGATATACTGTACGATTAATATAAGATATGCAGTATTACTAATCAAATAAGTTTTAAAATAAGTGATGATTAATATAATAAATTTCTAATATAAATAATTGATCTAGTTAACCTGGGATTAATGTAAGCGTTAATTAACTAAAAGTTTAATAATTTTCAAAAACAGGTTTAATGAAAGAAATGCTGGAATTAATCGAAACACTGAACGCGAAGAACGTATTCGTGAGACGACTCGAGAGCTCAGAAATTCCATATCATTCCCGATATCTGCAGTCATCGGCGCAACCAATGATCGGCCGAATTAAGCAATACTTAGCCGAACCGAAGGTCAGGTCGAAGAAGTGGAGATCGACGTCAGTACTCGAGATCGAACCGGAAGAGTGTCTGCGCACCGCGTCGGCCGAGTACTTTGCGTATAACTTACTTAACCCAGTACATTTCTACAACAAACTTGCTGAATTGCCGGCGAACGCCATAGTTGTCGAACTGAGTCCGCATTCGGTGTTTCAGCGCATAGTTAGCGAAACGCTCGACGCGGCCGAGTACGTGAGCATGATCAAAAAGGACGCGCACGAAACGAACATGGACAATTTCCTGAACGCAATCGCCAAGCTGTACGAGCTGGGTCAGAACCCGTCGATCGAGACGCTGTACCCGCGGGTGGAGTGGCCGGTCGCGCGACGCACGCAATCGATTAGTTCGCTTATGCGTTGGAATCACGACATTCAGATCCCGTACCCGAAGTACCCGGAAGTGCACTGCAGGGCCACCGCCGCCGACATGAATGTGGCGATCGATCTCGATGTGGCCGACAATGGCTTCTACGCCGACCATCAGGTCGACGGCAACATGATATTCCCGGCCACCGGCTACTTGCTGCTGGCCTGGCGGCGCTTCGCCTCCCAGTTCGGCAAGTACTGGAATGATATGCCCGTCATATTCGAGGATGTGCAATTGAAGCGTGCTACTTTCTTGTCGTACGCGAGTCCTACCAAACTTAAAGTGGAATATTCACCACAAACCGGTCAGTATTATGTAAAAATTTCACTATAATATTATTTTTAAAGCTTTGATTTTAGCTTGATAAACAAATGTTGTAAAAAATACTGTAATCATATTAACTTTGCATCAGCATATAATATCATGCTAAATTAAATTAGATTTTTAGCTCTACTACATTATTAAGAGACTTTTATATTAATAAACCTAGTATCTTATTATTTATTGACTTAGAATAAATTACCATTACAGATTTAGCTATAAATAATTATTTTACAGTAATATAAAATACATCTTGTTGAACTACTTTACACTTTATAATATGATTAATAGAAAAATGTTATATAAACACTGTAGGGATAAGCAAGTATATTATGTAATGGGAATTTACTTACAATTTACTTACATATTAGTTTATTTTAACACGAATAATTTTATTTTTATACTAGGTAATTTTTTCATACTGGAAAACGGCAATGTGTGCTGTTTGGGCCGAATCCGGTCACCCGATGACGACACGCTGTTATCGCAGCACCTGATCCACGAAAGCGTGAACCGAGTGCTCGACAACGAGTATAGCATCGAAACGGACGACATCTACAAAGAGCTGCGAATTATGGGCTACGACTACGGGAAGGAGTTTCGACGCCTTCGCCGCATCCGTACCGACGACTTTAAAGAGATCTTCGGAACCGTCGAATGGAACGGCAATTTCATCACATTCCTCGACGCACTGCTGCAGTCGATGATATTGGCCACGCCGTTCCGTACGCTAATGGTGCCGGTGCTGATTAAGTCGTTGCGCGTCGACCCGAGCGTAATGTTCGACGCGTTCCGCCAGAATCGGGTGATTGAGGAGAAAGAGATCGACGACTTCGGCGCGAAAGAGCTCATCGAAGAGGTGAACGACGAGGAGATGGCGGCGCCCGACGAGAGCGTCGCCGAAATCAAGCGTAATATCGCGCTCTCGCTCGAGAGGTACTGCGTGTTCAAGGCGAACATGCCACTTTACCACGATACACAGTCGAAGATATTGGTGACGTATGGCATTGAAGTGGAAAGCATAACGGCGTTTCCGATTCCGCGCCGTACGGACACACTCGACCTTCAACTCGACGCACATGTGTTTGCGCCGAATGAGGACAACGCGGCGATCGACGACTGCGATCGCAAACATATTATTGAATATTTAGAGGTTTGGTTTGCATACTGTATATACATAATACTAGTTATTTAAACGCCAGTTAATTTGTAACATGCTAGTAAGTTAAGCTAATAAGCTTATTAGTAATAACTTAAGCTGTAACATTGTAATAAGTTTTATTATTTATTTTGTTTAATTTTTAAAATATTTATTGTTTTATTAATGTATTTTTTAAATAGGTGTGCAAATCGATTGCAGCGAAAGCCCAACGAATGGGTTATTCGGAACTCAAATGCGATTATAATTATCACAACTTCTCAGAAGAGGTGACGAAACGGATGCGAAACGCAAACAATGCGTCGAATGTATTGTTTCGGGTATTCGACACAATGTGTCAAACCATTGCCGATGAGAATAATAACATTGCAAAGAAACAAGAGTTGCTTGCTACTATTAAAGAGGGAAAGGAATTTGATTTGAGTAAAGACCTGATAAATCAAATCTCGAAAAACCAGCGATTGATCCGAAGTCTCGTCGATATCGTAACTGAAAATCAATTCACGAAACGAGAGATAAATGTTTTGGAAATCAATTTCAGTTCAGAATTATTGGTCAAAGAAGTCGAGGATTTTATCACTAATTTTCTGCTCAAACCGATTGAAGTCAAGTATAAACTGATTGTTAAATCAAAGGAAGGCTTGAAAGACGAGATCAGAGATAAGGCTAAGGAATGGAATCCAAAAGACAATGAATTACCGAATATAGCACTCAATGACTTCGTAATAGTGAGAGATAGTCAAGACTTATGGCACCTGAATGTCGAACAGTTTGTCCAAACATTGGAGAACTCGGTATCAGAGAACGGATTCTTATTAATGGTATTCAGAAATCGCTTTACAGAACCAGAACTGGCGTTGAGTTCCGTATTGTACGGAAAGAATGCTTCGAATGATTCGGATTTGAAGTTAAGAATCAATGAGTTTGTAATGAATGCGAAAAGTGTTGGCTTTTCACTCATTGCCAGTAAATCCGATTCAATCGCAACGACGGCTCTACTATTCAAGAAAATGGGAGAAATATCAAAAATTCCGCAAAAGTCTGATATAATTAAAATAAATACTAATTACGAGAATTGGTTTCAATTACTTAAAGAGAAAGTAATTGTTTGTAAAGAAGATGAGAACCAAAGCCATAGTATTTGGTTAATTGGCAACAATGCAAAAGAGACGAACGGATTGTTGGGTTTAGTGAATTGCCTTCGTTTAGAACCGGGAGGTATGAGCTTCCGATGTATTCTCGATTTGGATAATAGCCTCAAAACACCCATTGATTGGAATTCAAAGCCGTTTTCGGATATTCTTCGCAACGATTTGGCCGTAAATGTGATAAAAGAGAGAAAACTCGGAACTTATCGACACTTAAGACTACCGAAAGATTACGACAAAACGGTTTCGAATCAATACTATCTAAACGTCGGCAAAACCACAGACATCGCTGGCATACAGTGGTATGACTTGAGATGTATGGCACCGAACGATAACTCATATGACATGGGTGACAATAAAATTGATCAAGTTCACTGCGAAATATACTACGCTGGTCTCAATTTTCATGACGTCATGGTTACGACTGGTTTGTAATTTATTAATTGACATTAAATTAGAAATATGTTTGCTAATATTAATATTTAGTTTATATTAATTACTAGTTTAAATGATATTTATAAAATATAATAATTCTATCTATTTATTACCGGTAATTAATAGTATGACAAATCACTAAATTAATCAGATAGATACTATTTGTGTTTTACGATAATAAAAACAAGAATTTGCTTATTTTACCATTATCATATAAAAATTTAATTATTTAGAATATTTTATATATTTTACGACAAATATTATACAGCAGTTATATTATAAATAACTTATTTAAAATAAGCATCACACAATAGAATGGTTTCAATGTTACTATTATGTAAAGTTTATAGTCTCAGTAGAATATATTCTTTTTATTTGTTACTTTGATCTCATATTTATGAAAAATAGAAATTAAACATTGTAATTATTTGTCAATTATAGGTCGAATCCCATCGGGCCTTCAACTGCTATTCACGGATTCGCTGATCGGCACTGAGTTCGCCGGCCGTCGGGTCGATACCGGCGAACGGGTTATGGGTTTCGATCCGACGCGTTGTTTCGCCACTTCTATCTATGCGAACAAAGACACGATTTCACCCATACCTGACCACTGGTCGATGGAAGACACGCAGACTGTGATTATAGCGTATAGCACGGCCTGGTATGCACTCATTGAGCGGGGTCATCTGAGAAAAGGTATAATTTGTACAATTTAGAAAATTGCAATTATTTAATTAATTAAAATTATAAATATTTGTAAAATTATTTTAATTTACATGAAAGGCGAGTCTATTCTCATTCATTCCGGCGCCGGTGGAGTTGGCCAGGCAGCTATAAATATATGCAAATATTATCAATGCGTTATATACACGACTGTGGGAACGGAAGAGAAGAGAGAGTTTCTGCAGAAAGAGTACGGAATCCCCGAAAAGCATATCTTGAGTTCGCGAGACATTCAGTTCAAGTATAGGATTAAGGCATTGACGGCCGGAAAGGGCGTCGATCTGGTGCTCAACTCACTCGCCGGCGACAAACTCGACGCCAGCTATGAGTGCGTCGCCAACTGCGGCCGCTTTCTAGAACTTGGCAAATTTGATCTGGCTAATAATAAGCAACTAGGCATGATGGACTTCTTGAGAGATGTCATGTTTATCGGCGTTGCAATGGATATCCGATTACTGGAACCAAAAGAATTTGCGCAGAATTTCTATCAATGGCTGCACAAGAACTGTAGCAACGGTTTAGTGAAACCGATTGTGCGAACGGTGTTCGACGCGATTGACGCGAATAAAGCGATTCAATACATGACTACCGGTAGACATATCGGGAAAATAGTTATTCGGATCAGAGATGAGGAGAAGAATCTGAAAACTTTGAAAACTATTAAACCGGCGATTGATTTGTCGGTTACGACCAAAACGTTTTTCGACGCAAACAAAGTCTATGTATTGACCGGTGGTTTGGGTGGATTCGGCATTGAGTTCATGCTTTGGATGAAATACTGGGGCGCGAAGAAAGTGGTGTTGACTTCGCGCACAGGCATTCGCACCGATTACCAGAAGTATGTTATCAATCGGTTGCTGTCTTTCGGTGCCGAACACAAAGGCTATGGAATCGAAGTGAAAATCTCGACCGAAGACTGCACTTCAATAGACGGCACGAAAGCACTGCTCAGAGAGGCCGAGACGTTGGGTCCGATCGGCGGTGTCTTTCATTTGGCTCTTGTGCTCAACGACTGTCTACTCGAGAACATGACTTTCGAACAGTTCGGCGAAACTAATGACTCGAAACTGAAAATCTGCGCGAATTTCGATCGATTGACGCGAGACTTGAGCTATGGTTTAGACTATTTCGTCGTCTTCTCGACTCTGGCCTCCGGTAAGGGAAACGGCGGACAAACGAACTACGGGTTCGGTAGCTCAGGATGTGAGCGTATTTGCGAACAACGACGAGCCGATGGTCTGCACGGACTGGCCGTCCAGTTCGGTGCGGTCGGAGATGTCGGTGCGTTCGCCGAAATGGGGAAAAACATCTCTGCGTCTACTCTACGGATACAGCGAATCAACTCCTGTTGCGAAGTCTTCGATAAACTACTGGCCGTTAAGCAGCCGATTGTCACCTCTTTTGTGAGTATAACACTTTCATACAAATATTTAACCATTCATATTTTGATCAAATAAATATACTTATTACTTGTTTATAACAATATTACTTGATTAATAAATTAAATGATGGTAGTCAATAAAAAAAGGAAAATTAATATTAGCTAGTTAATTTAAACTTTTAAATAAATTATAACCATTTAACTTATTTCTAGTGTAATAAATTCATTCTAATAATTCATTATTAATGATCTATTTGCTTTAGTGTACACTTTTTAACTTGTTTGGTATTATAATAATTTAGCATGTTGAAATATACTTGATTATTTTTACAGATCAATGGAGTGATTGAAAAGACGGGAACCGCGAGCCGACAGACGCGAATGATTAAGGAGCTCTGGCGCGCGATGGGCATCGACCCGGCCAATACGCCCGACCATCTCACTCTGGGCGAGATAGGCCTGGAGTCGATGTTTGCCGTCGAACTGCAGCAGGAGTTGGAGCGCCAGTGGAGCGTAAAGGTAACACTCAATCAGGTGAAGAGCATTACGGTCGGGCAGCTGAAGGATTACGAGGCGGGCCGGGAGGACAACATTCGCAACTATATCGAAAGCCTGAAGCGAGCACGGGCAGCTGTTGCCAAGTACAAATTTCTGATTCCGACCGACACTCATACGGCGCTCAATAACGTGAAGACCGGAAAACCGGTATATTTTATGCCTCCGATTGAGACGACATTCTCGGCGTACGAAGAGTTGGCACAAAAAATCAATCGACCGGTAATTGGCCTCAACTGGATCCGAGATCTCGACAAACTGTGCACTTTGAAGGAGTATAGCAAGTATTTTATGGAATTGTTGCGCCGACTGTCCCCAAAGGGCGGGTATGATATTGTCGGTTACTTCGATTCCTCGCTCTTTATCGCTAAACTGATGCGCAAAGGAATGGCAGATAAGGCGGTGATTGTCGACAACCTGTCGGACATCCGGTTCCGCGAAGAGGTATTGGATGAGGAGTTTCTGTTGGAGTTTATGTACACTTCGATAACGCGAGACCTCCCGGAGTCGTCGCGCGATAAAGTGTTTCGTAGTATTAAGTCGGAGCCGAATATGACGGCGAAGATACGCCGATTCGCGGCTGAGATCCGCGAGTTCGCCGGCAAAGGTCTGGTGTCGACGGACTTGGAGGCGATTATTGAGAATATGTTAAAACGATCGCAACTTTTGGCCGATTTTCGTTCGCAACAGAAGAAGAAAATCGAGAAATTGAAGACTAATTTAGGCATAAAATGGGCCAAAAAGACCGGCAAACTTGTCATCATTAAACCGTTCGAATTTGATCTTGTTAAAAATGCCGAAGATTTTATCGAGATATCGAGGGATGTTTTTCTGCTGCCGAGCAAAATGGTAATATTTATTATATTTTTAACAATTTGTCATGTAAATTCTTGACTTCCTTTATATATAATGTTAGTACACTGACATTTCATTTGTTATAACAAGCTAAATCATATATAATATTAATAATTGAGATTAATTTATAACAATTATTAATTTCATGGTTACTTATTCTGTGTTTAGTTGTTTATTGTTTTAACTTATACTGTGCAATTCTTTGTTTAATTATAGGAATCGTCGGAATATATATCAATCGAAAGCGTCAATGAAAGCCCGTATGCGATGGCCTCAGAGATAATTGGCAATAAGATTATTGAGTCTCTCAAATAATTGATTATTTGATCATGTTTACTTGAAATGTTAAAATAATAATACAAATAAAACATTTGTACATTGTTGCTATAATGTTAGGGTTGTTAATACTCTCAAATTATTTTTACTATAAGAAAACTTATAAATTTGATAAAAATAAAACGTAAATTTGTAAACAATCAAAGTGTACTTAAATCTGATAAAATCACCACACTTAAAAATCAAAATCTACAATGTAAAACATATTTTCTAATTCACATCAAATAGCTGTTATAGTAAAAGCAATATTGTTTTTAAAAAGCGTTCTTAAAAATAAAATATATTTTTTGAATATTGAAGTTAATTCGGTAGTAAACACAATGTTAATTTGTGCATTAATCTTGTTAAAATTAGTTACATTCGGCGCAAATGCCGACAATATCAACAAAATTGATCCAGGTAAAAACTGGGGCGTATGGGAGGGATGGGGCATATCATTAGCCTGGTGGGCAAAGGAGCTTGGTGATCACGACGATGTGGCCGACATACTTTTCACCATGAAGAATGTGAACTACAAATACGTAAACCAAACCGTGCCGGGCCTCGGGCTGACCATCGCGCGCTACAACGTGGGCGGGTGCGCGTGGAAGGCTATCGGCGCCGACCGGATGGTCGCGTCGCCAAACATACCGAAATACAAACAAATGGAAGGCTTTTGGATCGACTCGTCGAGCGCCGACCCGACGTCCGAGAGCTGGGACTGGACTGTCGACGCGAATCAGGTGTTGATGATGCGGAAGGCGGTGGCGCGCGGCGTTGACCACTTGGAGATGTTCTCAAACTCGCCGATGTGGTGGATGTTGAAGAACCACAACCCGTCGGGTGCGGTCGACGGCGGCGATAACCTACGCGAAGAGCACTACAAGACATTCGCCGTATATATGGCTACCGTTGCCGCGTATGCGCGCGACCACTGGAACGTTAGCGTCGCGTCGGTCGAGCCGTTCAATGAGGCCGCGTCCGGATGGTGGCGCTCGACGTTCACGCAAGAGGGCTGTCATATCAGTCCATATGTTCAGCAACAGGTGATTGAATACCTGCGCCCGGAGTTGGACTCAAGAGGTTTGAATGCAACTATCATATCGGCGGCGGACGAGACCAATGATGACGTGGCGATTAGCACCTGGATGAATTATACGCAGAGTGTGCGTGATAAAGTAGGCCGGGTCAATGTGCACTGTTACGAGTACTCGGGCGGATCGCGCGCGCAGTTGTATGAGTTGGTGCGCGCGTCGGGTAAACAGCTCTGGAATTCCGAGTACGGAGAGGCCGACCTGTCGGGGCTGTCAATGGCCAGTAATCTCAATCTCGACCTCTATCTCCTGCACCCGACGGCTTGGGTCTATTGGCAGGCCTTCGATCTCCTCATTAACCACAATCGAGGCTTTATCGAGGTTTGCGACTTCATCATGCTTATATTTTGTGAATTAATTTGCTATTGCATAATTTGTTAACTTCTTACACTGTTATTTATAAGTTATTTCATTTATAGAGTATTGTAGTTTTGTTTTTAATTTTTATCCTGCTACTTTGCAAACTCTTGCTATGACAAATAATAAGTTTGCGTTTATTATACTGTATTAAGAGTTTGCAAAGTTGCAAGATGAAAATGATAAAAAGTTCATAATTATAAAGGTTTAATACAAAACGAAACTAAAACAGAAATTTTAGTTTTTATACATGGTAGATTTTGCTTTCGCTTACCTAGTACACGCTGGCCACGCGGCAATTCGGCCAGGTCAACCCGAAGTACTACGTTATGGCCCAGTACTCGCGGCATATCCGCAAAGGAATGGAAATCATTTTGAGCGCAAACGCCGATTCAGTCGCCGCTTACGACCGATCGGCCAAACGACTGGTCATTGTGGCCGTCAATGTCGGCAAAGGCCAGAACTTTACGTTTGATTTATCGCTATTCGCGCGCATTGACAGCCAATCAGTTCGGCGCTGGACTACGGATCTGATTAATGGCGCTTATTATACGTTCGATAATACAGTGCAAATTAAATCAAAATCGATTACACTGTTTATTGGTGAAAAATCAATTCAAACGCTCGAAATCGAGAATATTTTTGCATAAATTAAATTAATTACAAAACTGTGTGATGTATCAATTATAAAATAAGTTATAATAATAAGAAATAATTTAATTTTGATTTAATTATTTTTCTTTAAAAAATATCTGATTAATACAAGTTTAGCAATATTTATAATCATGAATATCTGTAAAGTGTACATTGTAAACTATATTTAATATGGTTGAATTTTCAATTATATACTTTGGTTTAATTTATTTTTGTAAAAATATTTTTTTTATTTTAAACCTTTGATAATTCGATTGGATAATGCAAGTAGTATGCTAACTTTACATTACAAATTAAAATTATAGTGAGAGTAAATTAGGAAAAAATTTGGTTGGAGCAAAAAAAATAAAACAATTTCTCAGTTTCTTATCATGTATAATATTTCTTATTTACCGGTTGTTGAAATTTTTCAATAGTAGCTGTAAGTAATTATTTAAGCCAAAGTTATTTAGCGGTACATATGGTTATAAGATATAATTCTAAATTTACAGTATATAACTGTAAATCTGGCAAGCAATTAAGTATAAAAATAAATGTAAATATAAACCCAGTAACAAAATTAATAATTTAACTTATTAAACTTAACAAATAGTTTGCATTAAAAAGTTAAAATTGATATTTTAACAAGTTTATTTGTTCACAAATGACTAGTATTTTAGATTATATAGACTTATTTACCCTGCATCATTTTTAGAAGTATTATAACTAGCAAATAATTCAAATACAAATATAAAACTTTGTCACTTAACTTTCTATTACAGCATCTCTAAAAATATTAGATATCTTTGAAAACATCGCAAATATAATTTTTTCTAAAATGCAAAAACAATTATAAATTAGTGTTATATTTTGTAGATTTATCACGCTTCTTTTCAGGAAAAGCAAAAAGCATACGAAAACATGTATTTTATGCTTGTTTAAATAAGTATTTGCGTATTTATGTTTATAAATCTAAAATCAAGGTTGCGTTATAGCTAGCAGTAACTTATACGGTATAACACATAACATGTCAAATTAAATCAAATCATATAAAGCGTTATTGACATATCTTGTAACAATTGCTAGTAAATCTAGGTATTTCACCAATCTGCATTTCAAATGCACATACGTTTGCATACTAATTTCATTTTAAAAGGAACTTTTTTGCGAAATCACAAAAATTAAAAATAGACAAGAAAAATAACAGCAAACTGAAATGTACATTTTATGTTTTAAAATTTAAAAAGATGTTTTACTGCTTATATTTAAATTTAGTATTTAAAAAAGTTATCAATAATAGAAACAAAATTCATAAATTTGTTTCTATTAGATAGGTGTATTTTAAACAAATTCTATCTTTATAAAATTGTCGGCATTGAGTGGAAGTAAAATTCTTATGAAATAATTATGCATATTTATACATATAAAACTAGTATTTAATTCTTAATCAATTAAAGCGTAACAAATTATAGGTTAAAAACATTTGTTTTCAAAATAATATCTTGATTAAATACTTGTACAGTATAATATAAGACTATTTTTAAACGCTAAACACAAGTTTATATGTAAAAATTAAACATGGCATTCATAAATAAAATGATTATGACTGTATTGGTTCTGTGCAACATCTTAACAGTGCAATCAATTTGTGAAAATAGTAGTGTTAGTAATAATATAATTAGTTATCAAGCAGAAACTATTTCATCAAATGAGAACAGCAATGAAACTGAGCTGGGTGATGATGACGTCAATTACGAGTACCAAGATGAATCGGAGGCGATGAAAATGTTCAAAGAGATGACTGCGAATCAGAATCTGACGCCAACGGAGAAATTCCTGAAGAATATACAAAACTTGCGTAATATGTATAACGCGATGACAAAACAGTCGACGGCAATTGGACTTGATGAAATTATGTATTTAAACATATCGGCCCAATGTATGGCTGCTATGTATAAGACATATCAAGCTATTAATGAGAAGGAGGAATGGGTGTTTAAAAGTAAGTGTTTTGTCTGAATTTAATTCTCTTATATTTAGGGTTGAAAACTTTGGATGATAATTTTAATCTAACATTCAAAATATAATCGAATTTTTTTTTTGGAATGTTAAAATATTTAAAAAATAATGACGCTTATTTAAATCTTACCTAAAACATTTCCATTACTATCATTTTCTATCACAAACATTTAGATTATGACTATTAGTTAAACAAAAATAATACATTGTACTTTAATTTAATAATTATATAGTGTGATATACAAGACCGAAATTTTGAAAGATGAAATATTATTTAAAATTTTACAATAATTTTAGGTGAAACATTAAAAAATTTTATTAACATACACACAAAGATTTTTATACTTAATTTCTAACATGATTAGAAATTAAGTCATTGAAATCAAGTCAAATCATTGATTAGATTATTTTAATTTAATAAAATTATATACAAGGTATGTGTTAAGTATGATATATAAAATGATCTATATTAATTTAAGTAAACTATTGTAAAAGCTAACAATCTAAATTCAATTAGTGCTAGACTCAAACGGGCACTTTCCATCCGGCCTAATGACGGGCACCATAGTCTCCCTGGGCAGCTATGAACAATGTCTGGACGTCCATAGCGACAAACACTCGATTAGAGGCCAATACTGTATACTGAAGATTAAGATGTCGTTACCGCCGAAGCCGGCAGTGATTACCGAAGAGACGATACTCATCGATCTGAACGGAACGGATTTGCATAACACGTGGATCGACGCGAATCTCAAGAAATATATCTCCGGTTTCTATTACGTCGCGATGTTTAACGGTCTGTGCGTTCCGTCCGGTTGTACCGCCGATGACATCGGATCCCTGTTTAAGCGATGTAAACGACAATACTTGTTAATTGAATTTAGCATTATGGTTTATGTTTATTTATATTTATAATTATTATTAACTTATTATAACTATTATTAACTTTATTTATTATAAATATATTTATATTAGTTACATAATAGTATTATTAACATAGTTATATTAAATATTTCTGCTTAATTTTATTAATATTAAATTTAATTATATTGTAACAGTTTTAACATGATTATTTATGGTATTTTGGTTTAGTTTAATTAATTATAATATTATTACAATAGCTTTATTAGCATGCTTGTTTTTGTTATTTTAGATATGAATACTATGGACGTTGCAGTGGAGAACTGTCAGTCCGCAGCCGACACTCGTCAAGCACTAGACAGCGCACAGATTATCGCACTCTTCATAGTCTTGGCATTCGTTTGCGCCACAGCTTTGGCCACAATATTCGACGCGATTTCGAAGCGAAAGTCGAATAATAGCGAAAACCGTTTGACACGAATCGCTGAATGCTTTTCGTTGCGTCGAAACGCCGACAAGTTTTTCGATACAACCGATACGAGTGAAGTGAATAATTTGCAACTTTTCGACGGTTTGCGAGTTTTGTCGATTATTTGGATCATATTATATCACACTTACATGAGACACGGAGCTGTTCCATACGTTAACCTAGCAGGTGTCTAGTGTCATTTTACCAAGAAAAATTTATTTGTACAAATATTAAACTAAACCGTATAATTTATTCAGTGAATACAATCAACGTTTTGCATATATATGAGTCGCTAATTGGACAGCCGCTGCAGAACGGGCATTTGCCAGTTAGCACGTTCTTTTTTATCGCTGGCTTTCTCGTTGTACACGTTAATTACAACAAATATTTGCGCTTAAATCATCGTGATAGTTTTGTTAAATACGTATTTCTGCGCTGGATCAGGTACACAATGTTTATTTTATTTAGAAATTTAATCTATTAATAAAAATAAATTTTATTCTAAACATGTAAATTTATTGCATTTTACTAAGTTCTACGTCAATATATTAAAGTTAGTGATTCAACAAGTTGCAAATGCAATATAACTTATAGTAATATATTTAATAATGTTAAATATCAATAATTAAACTGTAATTTTAATAATTAAAAATAATACTTGTATTTTTAACATTATAATTACATTTACTATATTAACACCGAATATTTATATATAAATATATCCAGATTTGCGCCGTTACTCGTCGGGGTAATTAACATGCACATTTTGTGGCCACTGCTTGGTTCGGGACCGTTATTTCATAGCGATTTAATCAGACCTGTGCTCGACGCCTGTTATCGCAATTGGTGGCGAAATTTGTTATTTATTTCCAATTGGAACGACATAAGGGAACAGGTATTCTGTGCACATATGATGTTAATTTAAATAATTACAAAATTATGCTGTATTTACTAAATTATTATATTTTTAATTTAGTGTTTACCACATACATGGTTTTTAAGCGCAAGTTTTCAATTGCACCTAATTGCATATTTCGTAATCGGAGTAACATGCGCAAATATCAAAAAAGGAGTAATCATGTCAGCAGTGCTGATATTATCTGGAATATGTATTTCGCTATATGTGTCGTTCGTAAACCAATTACCGCCGACAATAATGATGAATGTTGATTTTGAGTATGTTAATTATTATATGTGTTATAAATTATATGTTTTTTTTACAATATTACAACAATAATACTGATTGTATAATTACAAAGGAAAATGTTGCATCAAGCTAGCCTGATCCATTTTAGAACGTATGCGTATATTGGAACTTATTTTGTTGGCTCAATTGCTGCATGCTTATTACTATTGAATAACAAAGTATCATTTCCTTGGGTATAAATATATTTAATATTTAAAATGTATATAGTTTATATATATTTATTTACAATGCATATTTAGTTTAATTCATGTTTGCAATAAATTTAATCATTTAATTAAAATTACTGCAATAATGCTAAATAACAAGTTTAATTATTATTGTAGTATGATAAATAATAGAAATTACTGATTATAATAGAAATTAATTTTTAAAAAATTATAAATCATACTTATCAAATTTTATACGATTTAAATAAATATTCATGATAAATAATGTTATCGTACTACTGTTTAACATTACATATAGGTAGTACGCTGGACATTATCGTGCGCAACTGGCGTCGGCATGTTTGTCGCAGCGTATCTAACATACTATTGGCGCTCACAAACATGGCAATACACCCGCACTGATGCTGCCTTATTTTTTGCTCTTGATAAAGTTGCCTGGTCGCTTGGCCTAGCCTGGATTACGATGCTATGTGTTCAAAATAAACGAGGTAAGTAGTTTAATACATATAATGCGAATTATACTAATTCTTAGAAAATATTTGCTTGTTATAATATTTGTTTCAAGAAAAAAACTTTGCAAATTTAATAAAAATAAAACATAATACTATTACACAGCTTAATTTTATATGTAATGTTATCTTAATTTCTCATACAATACTCAGGAATTATTTAATCAATCATATTTTTAAGTACACTGTATAATGTCAAAATTCAATTATTATAATTAGTTATAATAAAAATAAAATTAAAAATTAGACAAGCTAGTTTAACGTAACGACTCATTAATCAAACATGCGTATTAGAATATCGGCAAATAAACATTATATCTAATTTTTTAAACTGCTTCATTTGATAGGAATTGTGACGCGAGTGCTGTCGGCGCCGACATTCAAACTACTGTCTCGACTCACGTTTTCGATGTTTTTGTCGCATCCGCTGGTGATTTGTTTCAACACGTTCCGTACCCGACATCTCATTTCCGTTTCATATTACGACATGGTAATCAAATCGAAAGTTGATTTATACATTGCTTATTTAATTAATTGTATTTTTATAACTTCCAACTACTTGTAGATAGTTGACACAACCTGGGTATTCGGCTTCACAGTAGTGCTCGCATTCGTTAATCATTTGCTATTCGAAGCGCCGATCGATATCCTAATTCGATATCTACTGAAAAGCGACTCAAAGCATCATGATAATATTGACCAAAATAATAATACAGTCGATAAAAATAGTGAATCAAACTTATAAACAAATATATCTCGTTTATATAATTAAATGTTCAAACTTATGCTTAGCAGTATATTTACATGAAAGAATTGTTTTGCTCACTTGAAGCAGTACTACAATACTACAACAAGTTGCATTTTTAATTTGTTTGCCATTATACGATTCTTAATAAAAATAAAATAAGTGACATGCTATTTTTTGTGTACTCGTTAACAATATTGATATATTAAAAGAGAAATTTATTTGTTAAAAATTAAACATTATACTGTACAAATTTTAATTTGAATAATAATTACAATTATTTTAACATTTATTACAGATTGAATAAATTAGTTTTTAAAATGTATTGTATAAAAGTGAAATATAAAACAGACCGTCGACCTCTGACGGGCGTCGGGCTGACCATCGCGCGCTACACCGTGGGCGGGTGCGCGTGGAAAGCTATCGGCGCCGACCGGATGGTCGCGTCGCCGAATATACCGAAATACAAACAAATGGAAGGCTTTTGGATCGACTCGTCGAGCGCCGACCCGACGTCCGAGAGCTGGGACTGGACTGTCGACGCGAATCAGGTGCTGATGTTGCGGAAGGCGGTCGCGCGCGGCGTTGACCACTTGGAGATGTTCTCGAACGCGCCGATGTGGTGGACGATGAAGAACCACAACCCGTCGGGTGGGTCGACGGCGTCGATAACCTACGCAAAGAACACTACAAGACATTCGCCGTATATTTGGCTACTGTTGCCGCCTATTATCGCCACTATTGGAACGTTAGCTCCGCGTCGGTTGAGTCGTTCATTGATTGTTTGGCTACAGGCGCTCGACAGCCATAAACCGTATAATACCATGCACTTTTATTAGTATATAACTTTATTCTGTCTATTATTCTGTTATTTTGTTTATTATGCTCAAAAATTTAAACTACAAGTCGTTAAATATTTTGTTTTATATCTTTGTTATGACGAACATTTATATAACCATGTTTAATTGTTAGAATAAACTTATATTTTACATTTTGCAGGACTTGTGGCACTGACTTGTAGGATTTTTGAAAATGACCATTATAAAATGGCATACAATTTATATTTCGAAAAATTGTATAATTATTGGCTATTTTGTAAAATTAATGTATAATATGTTTTGCATTTGTGAGATTGATTCTCACATTTTATTGAATTATACATTATTAATACGTTATTATAAATGCGATTCAATATTTTTGTCAACTCTATTGTTATCTTGCTCATTATTTTCACCATGATGCTTTGACTGTTTTTTCATTAGATAACGAATTAAGTTATCGATCGGCGCTTCGAATATCAAATGATTGACGAATGCGAGCACTACTGTGAAGCCGAATACGCCCGTTGCGCGAAATATCTGTGTAAATTAAATATGTGTAAATATTTGCATTCATTTTTAGTGATTTTAGCAAGAAAGCCAGCAATAATTTTAATTTAATTACCATGTCGTAATGTGTTATCGAAACGAGATGTCGGGCACGAAATCGACTGAAATAAATGACTAACATATGCGACAAATACATCGAAAACGTAAGCCGAGACAGCGGTTTGAATGCCGGCGCCGATAGCACACGCGTCACAAAGGCTTTAAAAATTTAATAAATAATACATGTTAATTAACAAATTGCTAAAATTTAACAAAATTACATTGGCTGAAGATTTTAAATTATTTTAGCATCAATAATGGATAAAGTATTTTTTAACCAATATTGTCCTTAAAAAGCACAATATCTTAATTATAACTTACTATATAAGCCACAAAGGAGGATGGGCAAAATTTATCAGTCTGGCATGTTGGATTTTACACCTTGAATCAATTAAGGACATCGAACTAAACTTAACATAGCAAAAATTGTGTTTATATCTATTGCGGTTTACCCGCTAGGGGGCGCCAAAGTATGGAATTTCAAAAACATGATATATGACATATATACATCAAATCCTACTAAATCGACCATGCTGATTACGAATATGATATCAGATTTAAAATATCTTATTAACCAAATAAATTGCATTTGATAAAGTACATAAATCAACTATATCTGCGCCATAACTAGAAAACAAACAAAGCTAAAGCATTTTAACTTTCACCATTCGACTCAGGATGCTTTTTCAGATCGGAAACAAATATAATTTTGATTTTTAATTTTTTGATCAAAAAACGCACTAAAATTAGTCAAAATTTAAAAATCTAAATTATACGTGTTTTCCAAGCGGAAAAAGCGACCTGAGTCGAATGGTGAAAGTTAAAATGCTTTAGCTTTATTCGTTTTCAAGTTATGGCGCAGATATAGTATATTTATGTATATTATCAAGTGCAACTTTGTTGTTTAATAAAATATCTCAAATCCAATATCATATTCGTAATCAGCATGGTCGCTTTAGTAGGATTTGATGTATATATGTCATATATCATGTTTTTGAAATTCCATACTTTGGCGCCCCCTAGCGGGTAAACCGCAATAGATGTAAACACAATTTTTGCATCATTGAGTTTATTTCGATGTCATTTATTGATTCCAAATGTAAAATTCCACATGCCAGACTGATAATTTACCATAGCGGGGATGCCCATGGTACTTTATAAATAATTGAGCTTGCTAGAGATGATATTATCTTTTTAAGTATTACAGATAAAAATAATTGAGAAAAGTTGTAACAAGAGCAAATATTAAATTGTGCTAAATATATAGATTATGATTATAAATATTACGGTATATGAGCATCTTAAAAACTTAAAAACTAAAAAAGCTTAAAAACTGGGACTATGATAAGTTAGGCATGTTTTAATAGCTTTTGATAAATAAGTTATTAGATTAGTTTTACAATAATCATTTATATTTTGCGATATTAAAGTATGCACAATTGTAACAAACTACCTCGTTTATTGTGGAAACAGTGCATGGTTATCCAAGCTAAGCCGAATGACCAAATAGTTTTATCAAGACCAAAAAATAGCGCTGCTTCAATTCGCGAGTATTGCCATGTATTCGAGCGCCAGAAGTACGTCATATACGCGGCGACAAGCATACAGGTGCCGGCGGCACATGATATGATCCAGCGTATTATCTGCATACAATGTTATTTTTGTATTTATTAATTAACATTAATAACATTATTTAGAATAGAAATAATATGAAATCTGATAAGTATGATTATCAGTAATAATTGATCATACTATTTATTATAACTCCAAGTTTAAACATTTAAAATAATTATATTATAAAGAAGAGCAATTTATTAAATCTAGTTTGTACTGTTCAATTATGTAATTTATATTAGCGCTTGATTAAACTTCTAGTCATAATTTATTCTTCCTTAAATTATTAAATTTATTGCAAATGTGAATTAACCAAAATATGCATTGTAATTAAATAAATATAAACTAAATGTATTTTTAATTCTAAATAAATTTATACCCAAGGAAATGATACTTTGTTATCCAACAGTAATAAGCATGCAACAATCGAACCAGCAAAGTAAGGCCCCGTATGTGCGTAAGTTTTAAAATGAAGCAGGCTAGCTTGTTGTAGGAGTTTGCTAAATAAATAAATGTATCAAATTAGTTTTATTTGTGTATCATATTTTACTTGTTAACGTATGTAACTGTGTTCGGCCGATTCGATTCAATTCAGTATTAAATTAAAGCTATGGTTATCGCAAAATTGATCATGTGCAATTTAGCGGCGAATGGTATGACGCGCGGCCACAATCAACCGTTAAATTCGACGATTTCTGTGAAGTAATGCTATGCAGTCGTAGAGTCTATGCATTGGTTTAGAGAGCAGTACAACGAAGCGCTTGTAAAGCAATGCATAACTGCATAGAAATCGTCGAATTTAACCGTTGATTGTGGCCGCGCGTCGTACCATTCGCCGCTAAATTGCACATGATCAATTTTGCAATAGCCATAGCTTTAATTTGATACTGAATTGAATCAAATCGGCCGAACACAGTTACATACGTTAACGAGTTAGTTAAATTGAATAATTAAAATAGCTTTTATTATATTAGCTTATATAATACAAATAAACATACTCATAATTAATATGAAACATTATTACTGGCGGTAATTGATAAACAAGCGACACGAGCATCGAGATACATATCCCGGACACTAAAAGTACAGTTGCTATAATTATACCGTTTTTGACATTTAAGCATGCTAATTTTAACACAAAAAATGCGATTATGTGCAGCTGAAAATTAGCGCTTAAGAACCATGTATGAACAAGGCACTAATTAGAAAAATATGTTATTTGGTGAATACATTGTTAACAATATTTATATAAATTATACTTGGTCCTTTATATCATCCCAATTGTTAATAAATAGCAGATTTCGCCACCAGTTTTCATAACAAGGTTTGACATACGGTCGAATTAGATCTGTGTGAAATAACGGTCCCGAACCGAGCAGTGGCCACAAAATGTTCATGCATATTACGCCAATGAGTAACGGCGCAAATCTGGGCACGTTAAAATATTTATCATTTAACTTTCTAATTATAAACTAACATTATTATTATTGATTAAACTTGTAATAAATGTATTGGTGAATTATTTATTTATAAATAAATAAGGAAGCTACTCGGATGCTTTTGGTATAAGACTAACTAACATACCCACACATATCAATCATACGCTCGAAACAAGTAGATAGAATATAAACAAAATTGATTAATATAATAATGATTATGTTGATTTTCGTTAAGTCGAATATCGTAAAATCAAATATTGTTAAGTCGAATATCGTAAAAACTTAACAATTTCGATTTAACAAAATTCGATTTAACAATAGTCGAATTAACAATATTTAACTTAACAAAATTTGATTTTACAATATTCGACTTTACAATATTCGACTTAACAATATTCGATTTAACCATATTCGATTTTACGATATTCGACTTAACAAAATTCAATATTACGATATTCGACTTTACGATATTCGACTTAACGAAAATCAACATAATTATTATTAAATTAATCAATTTTGTTTATATTCTATCTACTTGTTTAGAGCGTATGACTGATGTGTGTGGGTATGTTAGTTAGTCTTATACCAAAAGCATCCGAGTAGCTTCCCTATAAATAAATAATTAAACATTTTAATTTTAAAATATAATGATAATATAATTCTCGTTTTTAATTTTTATATTTAAATATTTTTAATTAGACAATCTATTAAACATTTCAACGCTAATTATTAAAAATTGCTGTATAAATTAAACAATATTTACCTGATCCAGCGCAAGATTACATATTTAGCAAAATTATCATGTTGATTTAAGCGCACATATTTGGTGCGCGTGACGTATACGATGAGAAAACCGGCGGTAAAGAAGAATGTGTCGACCGGTAGATGAGCGTTGAATATCGGCTGCGGTATTATTGACGCTATCATCTCTAACAAGCTAATTCCATGTTCTGAATTAATTTGAAATTTTGCATTAAACAATTAATAAACATTTTATAAGAAACTGGCATACAAGATTTTCTACATGATTAATAGGGTATATTAAAATAAAGTCATAATTGTTAATAATATTATGTTTATCTACTAGACAATCTTAAATTAAAAATATTTTAATTTTTAATATACTGTATATTCACAATGTAAATTCTATTCAGAGTGTATTAATTACGCCGTAACAAGAGTAATTTACTTAACTTATTATGTTCAATTGATATTTTAATAACGACTAAATATACTATTTTGTAATAATTAATTCATGAGTTTGTAAAACTGTAAAACTATACAATATGTATTTTGTTTAATGTACATGGGTATTTTATAAATATTAAGTATTAATTAGAAATTAAATTTAAAATAATGCTTGAAAATATGTTACATGGGTTACATATGTATATGCCTCATTTTCCAGCAAGTTTGAAAACATTTAAATTCAATATACATGTATGGTTATGATTAAAGAATCAGTATTAAGTTTTAAAATCAAAATATAAATCCAATCATTAAAATACATACGCAAAAAGTTGCCCGTGAGAGCTGGCAATGGGGTGGAGTAGGAATGACACAGTATAATCCAAACAATAGACAGTACTTTAAAGCCGTCGAAAAATTGCAAACTATTCACTTCACGCGAATCGGTTGAATCAAAAAACCGTTCGGCGTTTCGCCGCAACGAAAAGCATTCGGCGATTCGTGTCAAACGGTTTTCGCTATTATTCGGCTTTCGGTTCGAAATCGCGTCGAATATTGTGGCCAAAGCTGTGGCGCAAACGAACGCCAATACTATGAAGAGTGCGATAGTCTGTGCGCTGTCTAGTGCTCGACGAGTGTCGGCCGCGGACTGACAGTTCTCCACTGCAACGTCTATAGTGTTCATATCTAAAATTAATATAAATAAGCATGCTGATAAAGTTATTATTATAAAATTATAATCAAAATTATTAAATTAAAAAATTTGCAATGATAAACAAAATAAAATATAATAAGTTATTTAAAAAATTAACAAGATAATGATTATATTTGAATTAATGAATTATATTTATTGCATTTAAACTTTAGTTTCTACTAGAAGGTTGACCTTAAGACATATCAAAATTATTTCATGATAAATGCGGAGAGTTAACAATAAATTAATCGAATTAAATTTCACCAGGATCAAATTAGTGGTTTGCGAGAAATCTCGTAAAAACATATATTTGTATTAATATCATAACTATTTTCTAATCAGAGAATGAAAATCGCTATATTTGCAATAAGCAATCATAATTCTACATTAAACTAGAATTAAATTATCCAGTTTACTTTACATCGTTTAAATATCAATCCGATGTCATCGCCGCTACAACCGGACGGAACGCACAGACCATTGATTATTGAGATGTAATAAAAAGTCGGCAATTGTTTCATAACACTCGTCTCAATCCACGTGTTATGCAAATCCGTTCCGTTCAGATTGATGAGTGTCGTGTCGTCGCTAATCGCCGTCGGCTTCGGTGGTAGCGACGGCTTAATCTTCATTAGACAGTATTGACCTCTAATTGAATGTTTGTCGCTATAGACGTCCAAACACTGTTCATAGCTGCCCAGGGAGGTGATGGTGCCCGACATTAGGCCGGATGGGAAGTGCCCGTTTGAATCCAGCACTAATTGAAATTAGTTTATTTAACTAGTACATATTACTTAACATTACATTATTATTATTTAGGCAAGTTTATTTCTCTTTATTCTGTTTATCTAGAATTATTCAAATAATTAGCCTTGGCTAATTCTAAGAAGAAAAATACCCAAAACTTAATTACTATCCATATATAATTTATATAAATAATTTTATCACGCTACACATTAAATAAATACTTGTAACTTTAAGAAAACTTACTCTGAAACGCCCATTCCTCATTGTTATCAAATGCTTGAGATGTCTTATATAGAGCACCCATACATTGAGTTGATATGTTTAAATATATAATTTCATCAAGTGCAATTTCATTTAACTGTTTCATTAAAGAATTGTATATTTTACGTATATTTTGCACATTTTTCATAAATTTATCTTTTGCCGTTGAATTCTTATCATGCGCAGTTATTTCTTTGAGCAATTTCATCGTTGTAGATTCATCATGTTGAACATTATAGTCGTCATCGTAATCATCTTGAAACTCAGTTTCATTATTGTCATTTATTGTTGAATTAGTTATTGCATGATAGCTAATTAATGTATTGTTTAAATCGCTATTTTCATATATTGAGTGCACTTTTAATATGTTGCACAAAATAAATATTATCATAACAATTTTATTCGCAATTGCCATGTTTAATGTTACATTTACACATAAAAATATATGTGATGTTTAGAATGCTAATTTTACTGTACTGGTATTTTGTTGAGATAACAATATTTAAATATAATACCTTGAAAATAAATTTTTTAATGTATTATTTCCACATTTTAATTGATAGTTAATTAAAAAGTATAATTATTTAATAAGAATTTTATTTTCTTTTAATGCCAATAACATGATATAACTATAATAATTTTGACCAATTTTTAATCTTAATTAGCTTCAGGGTAAATTTAATCTAACTTAAATTTTTTAATTAAAAAACGATAGTTGTATTAAAAATAATTATTTGATGCAAATATACTATTTTTACACATGTTATTAAATGGAATAGATCTGGGATAGAATAATTTTGTGTGTATATATTTAGGTAATAAACCTAAATATTTCAGAATTTTGAGATATAATTGCACATAATCTGGTATAATACTGGCAATATAATTTGGTTCGCATTAAATTTCAGAGTAAAATAATAATAAACTAAAATAATTACTGTTATAAAATTTGACCATGATCATCCACCTATACTCTCTAAAACTAGCTTTTAGTTTAATAATAAATTTAATTTAATTATATTAAGAGTATATAAATAACGAGTTATTTGTTTTTCATATTTCAATATCATCTTTCATACAAAAAACCAGTCTATTTATAGATTATTATACAAGTTATTATTTATTAAAATAGTTTTCGTGATATGTTTTGAAGAAAAGTTTCGAATAAAATAAGTTTCGAATAAATTTTGTAATAAAAATTAGTTTCGAATGATTTTATTGTAGTTTTTAAAAATCTGTTCTCTAAACGCATTTTCACAATACTAGTGTATTTGACATTAATATGTAAGTAGTTATTAGTAGTACTGCATTTATTAGTACAATATTATTATTATTAAGTATTATCTATAAATAGCACATATATAAATAAACATGCATATTATATAATAGATTGATATATACAATAGTATATAAATAGTTAAAATATAGAATATATTGGAGTTATTGTTGTAGAGCGAGAGCAGTAGTGCAGTGCCTATGCATTGAGAGAATGAATAGACTTCTCGTGCTTTCGCTCCAAATCTCTCTTTTTCTCCTCTCTTCTCATTGTTGGGATCTTTTGCCCAAACTTTTGACTTTAAATCGCGATCACAAAGAATACTAGTAAGTTATTAAAATCATTACTACTATAATACTGTATATATTATTAACATTGAACATTATATCTTGTTAATCGTGGAATAATAAGTTGATTTTGTCATTTAAGTAGGAATTCCATTAAAATTATTGAAATTTAATTTTTATTCATTAAGCAAAACATTTGCCAAAGATTTCAATAACAATAGTATTTAATCCATGTATTCGTGTATTCTCTGCTATATTCGTATTTATTTCATAATTATATAAATATTACAACAAATATAATATTATCAATGCTAAAATTACAATAGCATTATAAATTAGTTAAAATATGACTGTTTAATTTTAGTCGCGGCGCTGGAGGCTATCCACTCATTGGTCGCAATTATTGGCGAATAAGAATGTAAACAAATATTTTATATAATAATTCGCAAAAAAAATAACTTTTATTTCTCTCTTTTGCAGACTTTGGTTCAAAAACAAAATTAAAACCAATTTTTCTCCAAAAAAAATTTTCTCTAATTTTATAACAAATTAACTCATTTTCCAATTAAATCGTTTTTAGCGCAAAAATCATGTTTTTCTTCAATGTTATCTCATTTTTCTAACGAAAGAGCAAAAAATAAAATTATTTTTTTGAAAAACAATTCAACCATTTATTGATTTCTTAAAAAAAAGTTTTAAAATAGTTTTTTGAACTTTTGGCACAAATTATGAAAAATAAATTCACAAAAACAGATATTCCATTTTATTTCAACAAATATTAATTAAAAAAGTAATATGATTATATTGTTTTTAAGATGTTAAATTATTAAGAATAAATTAGTTATATAAAAACTAATTAATTTTTAATAGATTATTATTTATTAATTATTTATTTATTAATTAGCTAAATTTTACATTTAATAAAAATTGAATAATTAATTTTTATTTATATAAATAAAAGTTCATCAAGGTATATTTAAAATGTACTAATTTAATATAACACCAAATACAGAAGCCGAGCATAAAAAATAATAGTATAAAAAATATAACTAAATAATCAATCAAATAATAGCTTTAAATTGAGCATATCAAGTAACTATCATAAAGAAGTTTATAAAAATTGTTTTTGATAAAATATACTTTTAAAATATCAACAACAACAAAATTATTACTCGAATAGATAGTTGTATTCATTGAAGAGCTGAACGCAAGTGTCGATCCGAATGATGAAAGCGATGCCAAAGGGAATCGTGAGAAACAAGAGGCAGAAGATGACGAAAACGGTTTTGTAGGCCATTCTGCGCATTACGGACGACGTCGAGCTCTCCACGTCCTTCGCGCCAACGCTCGCGTAGTCGGCGCTCTTCTCGGCGCTCGGCTTTCGTTTCATCTGAACGACACAATAGCCGAACCAGAATAGGATCGACAGTACGTGTCCGACGCGAACGGTCCACAGCAGCAGCTGCTGCAGTATATACAGTGAGCGCCCGATAGCCCAGGGATGCGATGCGATCAGGTAGTAGTCGAACGGTATGTATACCAAACAGCGTGCAATCTCCAAAATACCTTGATATTTTCTGTTAATTTAAAAATTTATTTAAATTTGATAATATTAAGTATGTTATAATAGTTGCCAGCTAATTACAGTATCTAGTTATTTTAGCAATTTATATTTAAATATACTGTGTTATGATCACTGCAATAATATGTGAATTTATTTCTAGTATATTTTATGTATTGTAATCCAATACATATTTACATATAATAAATGTACTTGATAATGCACTTGAATGATCTTGAATGTACATTTTGGTTTATGTTTAAATAATTCAACATGTCAATTTTTAAATTACAGTCAAAATAGTAATATACTTATTTCGTAAGATATTTTTGTTTTTTTGTTTAAAAAATTTTGTGACGTTATACTAACCCATAAATAATTTATCATGACTATCATTTACTGCATAAACAAAAGAGCTAGCTAAAAATTCAACATTTTCTGAAGGCAATCAATCTAAGCTTATCTGATATGTAAAACCAATAAAGTTGATTGATAATTTTTTGTTATTTTTTAAAAGATAAATTTTATAAATATTTATGCATTCTAAAACTAATTCAATGCCATGAGTTTTTAGATAAGCTGTATTAAGACATTGACGTTAACTACAATTTTGTGTGAATTAAGTGACATGTTTGAATCACAATAGTCTAGCTTGCAAAAAAACAACTGTATAGAATAACTCACCGATTGTCGAAAATAGCGCCGAAAGCAGTCAATAAAAAGATTATATAAAAGATAACAATTAAGCCCTTCATCGGCGAAAAACGCTGTAAATTAAATACAATGTAATTATTATAATTTTCTTGTAAATGTCAAATTTATACAGTTAATAAAGTAACATTTTATTCATAAATATTTCTAAAAGAATAAGCTAATTTTAATAATAAGCATTTTAAATTTAAATAATTATACAGTATAGCTATTACTCATATATTATTTATCAGTAAAACTAACTAATTTGTAAAAGTTTTATTCATGCTAGATACACTATGTTACTAAAATAATAGATTTTAAGACAAACATAGCATCGAAATATTTATAAAAAATAGTAAAACAAAATGAGCATGCTTACAATGTAGTCATGATCGGCGAGTATATAAAATCCGAGAATTATAACGACGCTATGAAAGGCGATGTAAACCTTCTTCCAGTCGGGGATATACGGGTCGTAGCTATACTTGGGTGCACTCGGATCGGGTTCGGGCACATCAGCGATGTTGCCGAGTCGCGGCTTACCGGGCGCCCATCCCGGCCCTTTGAGAATTGCCGACATCTTATTGCCAAAACCTTCGACTTTTTGAAACTTATGCCAAACGTCGCGATAATAGCCGAACTGTAAGGCCATTGAGTCGAAGGTCTTCGGAGTCGGCGATACGACGCCGAAAACGATCGGCTCTTTTTCGGTCTGATATGTGCCGAACATTCGGTCCCATATCATGATGAGAGCGCCGTAGTTCTTGTCGATGCAGTACGGGTTCTTACCATGGTGCACCCGGTGCTGGCGCGGCGTGTTTATGATGTACTCTATAAAGCCGAGATTGCCGACTACACTGTTGTGCAGCCATACTTGGTAGATCAGGCTAAATTGCACATGCACCATTAAAATAGGCGGCGGTACGAGCAGTGCCAATGGTAATGGAAATACCTAAATTAAATTAAGTAAATATAAGTAGTGTTTTATTAAATAGAAGAAATAGCATTGTTAAATTTTTGTGTTCTCTAAAAATTGTATCATTTGCTATAAGTTAAAATGCCAAAATAATGCAGATTATACCACGCAGATATATTAAACTAGATAGTATTTCTTATAACTAATAAAACTAGATAACCTATTTCTGTATGCATATAAATAAATTTTATATAAAATATCATAAATAAAAAATGTTGTATAAGATGTATAAATTTACATAATTAATTTGTAATTAATTGTCTCTTGTACATCAAACTAGATTAATTTTTGAATTAAGTAATATAATTTTTGACAGTATCAATTAATTAATTAATTAATTAATAAGATTAGAACTTTCTAAAAATAGATTTCCATAAATACATAAAATAAACTTTACAATGTAGATCAAACATAAAGATTAACTCAAATAACACAAGTAACAGTAAGTTATACAGTTACAGTATCTGACTAGAATATTAAACCAAACTGGATAAATCAAATCCGATTAAAACATCTTAAAAAGATAAACCGGCATTTAAAAAAAACTACCTGTTTATACAGTGTGATTAATGAATTAAAATAAATTAAGCAGCTTAGTAATCTGTCATATATAAATGCTAGGCAAGTATAAAAATAGCTCAAAAAGCTATTTTATAAAAATTAATATGAATATAATTCGCAACAACAAATCTAGCAAGGTTGAACGAGCACGCACCGCATAAATAATTAAGTCGACGACAGAGTCGCGTATAGTTGTGGTGATATTCACGTCTTCGGCCATATGATGGAACTGATGCGCAGCCCATAGGAAGTTGAACTCATGGAGGGCCCGGTGGGTCCAGTAGTACGTAAATTCAACAAGTAGCAATGAGAACAGCCAGGTCCACACCGAGTGCAGCGGCAGGTCGAGTATGCGGTACTCGTTGTGCAACAAGGTGAAAATATACACCGATGTTGTTAACAGGAATACTCTGTTTGTGAAAACAAATTAGCAATTAAATATAATTGCAGTTGCAATTTTAGTTTATACAGTGTAAACTTTGTTATTTTTAAACATTATAATTGTTAAGTTTATGTGAGATAAACCTCATTAACGTGAATATGACGGCCGAACCCGAGTTGATGACTATGTCCTGAAAGCGCGGAAAGTCTTTTTGCTGGAAGTAGCGGCAAATCAGCTCGAGAATGAGCAGGGTGCTGAATACCGGAAGTAGCTAGATACAAATTAGAAATTATTATAGCACTTATCGTATAAATATGTTTACTGTTTTAAAGTTTTAATGTAATAAACATTCTTTATCTAAATTTATTACTGGCGTCCTAAATTGATATAATATTTATTTATAAAATAAATATTAAACTGCTTAATTTGTACTGAAATACTGAAAATTTGATTAATAATCTGTATCTTTTAAATAGTTTCTGTGAATTAGTATTTAACAAAAAATAAACTATGTGCATTATTAAATTAATTAATAAAACTTTAATTCATTAATTAAGATTCTAGCTAACGTGTGGTTAATACTTAATGCCAAGAATATATTAATAAGAATTTATAATTTTAATTAAATCATAAAATGCATTATAAAATTGATCAAGATATAGTTGCAATTAATTTAAGCAGATTAAATCGGCACTTACTTTGACTTCATAGTCGGGCACATCAATGGCATTATCTTTAGTCGAATCGATGGGCGATATAATGTAGAAAAGCGACAAAAAGTCTTCGATAAAGCCCTTCACCCCATCGCGGGCGCACTGGCCAAGAGTGGTCAGCGACCCGTTCGCATGCACTACGTACTCGATCATTCTTCTAACATGCACGATTCTCCATTCAATAACAAACTATTTCTAAATAAACATTTAATTCCGAGTAATTAATCGCAAAAATCAAATTAATATTAAACTTGATTTTTGAATCATAAATAGTTGTTTAGCAGCCGTTCGAGTGAATGCTTTTCCGATAAATAGTAATTACGAGTCGTCTGTCAGTCGGCGCTACGAAAGTGTACAGCACTTCGTGTCGCTTAACCTTCAAAACAAAAGTTTATTCATTGCTATTCAATAGTTTTATCTCTTTTTAATATTTTTGGTTTAGCACGCACCATTCTCGCCCTGTGCTCTCTCTCTCTCTCTCTCTCTCTCTCTCTCTCTCTCTCTCTCTCTCTCTCTCTCTCCCAACTCCATGATTTTTTTCTCTACTCACTCTTTATCTGAATATTTAATACAGTATAAAATAAATAAAAACTATTCAAGTTTGACTAAACGTTTTTGCCAAGTATAAACATATTTATAGATAAGCGCAACAGTTTATGTGTTTATGTCATGTTAATTCTTTAGGGAATTTTCTCCATTTAGATTGTTTTCAAGAACCTTTTTCATGCTAAAATAAAAGATTTTTAATTGATTATTATTTTAAATCATATTTTTGAATTTATAATTAACACGCTAAAATTATTCCGTTAAATCGTTTTTAATAGTTTAATTAAGTATTCAAGTTTATCCTTGCTAAATCTAGTGTTTATTGGCAAAAGGTATTTAATAAAATTTATTTTTGAATTAATTTGCAAATTCTTTTTGATAGGAAATTGCGATAATTATGAAATTTAGTTTAAGGAAATATGTTCTAGTTATACAATATATTTTATATTACATTAAAAATTATTCTAAACACTGTACATTTTAAACTAGTCTTAGAAGTTTGAATTAATTAAACTCAACATTTTAATTATATAATACTTTTTGTTTAATGAATAAATTATAATAGTAGATAGATATTGCAAAAATATTTTTGCTAAATTATTAAAATATATTAAAATTTCAAAAAATACCCGCACAATATTTTTTTATTATTGCGAAAAGTATTTTATATTGTAATAATTTAAGCTTGACTATTTTCTAGAAAATGAGAGTCAACGAATAAAATGAGCATAAACAATATAATTTATTTTTAAAAATATTCCGTAAAATAAATCCTGTTTAAAATTATAATATATATTTTCAAACAATTATTATCAAGGATAATCGATACTTGGTAAATAGGCATAATTGCATATACCTTTAAGCATGCGTCAGGGTTAAACTAAATATTACTAAAATATACTGTTTAAATCTTTTGTTTAAAATTCTGCGTTTTTATTAATTAGATTTTAATATCGAAATTAATCATGTTTAAAATAATATTTTCTTAATGCTTTACTCGATTGCCTTTGAATGCATGAATCATTTACCGACAAAAGTGCTGTACATTTAAAAAATTTTATTATTTGTCAACGCACACAGAAATGTGCATTGTATATTTGCATTTAAATGAGACAGTTTTCAAAGTCAAGTTCAAGTAAAATAAAGTTTTATTGTTGCTTTCTTACGTAAGTTTATTGCTTTATTTACAAGATCTTGTTAAAATTATTTTAAATTATTTTCTGTATAATTTAGTTCTGTAAGTTTTAAAATTTTATCAACATTATTTCGAAAAATAAATTTATTACCAAGTTTATTGAGAAAAATTTTATATTTAGTGTATAAAACTTACACCCTATACCAGAACATTGTAAGATGTTACTAGCTAAAAATGTAAATAATGTTATCTTGTATAAAATATATTATGTTATTTATATTAATCTATATTTTAGTAAACAAAGTGCAAGTGTCTGTATAAAGATAGATGGTTAAATAATAGCAATAACAAGTTATTTCAAGATTATTTTGTTTCAATATCACAATTAAATCTAAAACATTAAAAAATATTTTAATTGACTAAACGAAGGTTACGTTATCAAGTATAAATATTTCAATATTTACATGTTGGAAAATTTATTTTATTTTGTTGTTTTTAAATTAAACGTTTTTTTGTTGCTTTTTTGCAAAATTATTCATAATAAAAATTTTATTTGTAACAATCTAATCTAGATTAAACAACCGGTTTTTAAATTCCATCAAAACACTGCATAAAAATTATAAACATGTACTTTTTTAATTGTATTTTACTAATCAACAAGATGACTAATTGTGTAATGATTAATTAAGATGCGAAAAATGTTATTGCAATTTTATTGGCTTAAGCATTTAGAATTTAAATTTTAGATCTAGCATGAGAAAAAGTAATTATGCACTGTTTTATACTGTACATACAGCTAAAATTCCCAGAAATATTAATTGTAAAATTATGCTTTCTAGAAAGTTGTAAACAAAACTTATACAAAAATAAGTCAATTAAAATGTAAAATTTAAAATTGTAATTAGTATAATTTGAGAATACACATAGCGAACACATATAGTATTTGTATGAATAAAATTTGAGATATAAAGGTAAATGTATAATTATAAAAATGCAAGATAGTACAGTATATGATTTAAATAAATTATATATAATATTTTATTTATTATTGGCTTATTTTAAGCTTAATTTTTATACATTTTGTATAAATATAACTTATAAGTTTTAAACTTTGTTTATCTTAACAAGTACACAAAATTAAAAAAATTATTATAAAAGTTACATTGCTAAATTAAAATTATCACAACTAAATGGACTAAATAATCACAATCATAAAAATTACTTATTTTCAAGGTATAAGTTTATAAAACTACTTAGGTACAAGTAAAACTCATTAGGCAATTTAGACACTTTAATTATATGAGATAATAAAAATAAAAACAATTTATCATGTATATTTATAAATTTTGCGATTAATTCAATAAATGTTTTAAAAAATTAATAAGTTTATTTATTGCAAATAATAAACAATAATCATATGCTTTTCCTATTTGAACTATAAAGCAAACTAACTAATAATTAATCTGTTTAAAGCGAAACATGTAAACTAGATAGCCATGAGCATTTTTAACCTGAATAACGGCTAATATAAAAAAATGTTAAATTTAATTAAACTAAATCAAATATGATTAACATTTTAAATAATGTGTGTTTGCGGTTAATTCGCAAATAAATAGTTTATTGACAAAACAATCGCTAATATTAATTACAATTACATCGTATTTATTTAATTTATCACTACTTACTAACATTAAAATCAAATTTAAAAATTTAAAAATTACATTATTATTACTAGTTTATCACAATTGCGCGATTTTTATTAATTATTACAAACTAAACAAATTAAAAAGTATAATCTTGATATTATTATAACTGCTGAAGATTAGAGCAAATCTTATCACTCGAATAGATAGTTGTATTCATTGAAGAGCTGAACGCAAGTGTCGATCCGAATGATGAAAGCGATGCCAAAGGGAATCGTGAGAAACAAGAGGCAGAAGATGACGAAAACGGTTTTGTAGGCCATTCTGCGCATTACGGACGACGTCTCGCTCTCCACGTCCTTCGCGCCGACGCTCGAGTAGTCGGCGCTCGGCTCGGCGTTTGGTTTTTGCCGAACGAAGCAGTGGCCGAACCAGAATAGGATCGACACGACGTGTGCGATGCGCACCGTCCACAGCAGCAACTGTTGCAGTATATACAGTGAGCGCCCGATAGCCCAGGGATGTGATGCGATCAGGTAGTAGTCGAACGGTATGTATACCAAACAGCGTATAATTTCCAAAACGCCTTGGTAGTTTCTGTCATTTTAAAAATTAGCAATGTTTAAAATTAAGAATATTATTCCATATTAATTGTTTGTAATTAATTAATAAGTATTTTATAAGAAAAACTTATTTTAATTGCTTATAAACACAATATTATACAGTATAAAATTTATATACAGTGCAAATATATGATATAATTAAATAGTTACTCTTGAAAACATTACTATTTATAACATGCTTAAATAGGAATATTCTAGCATGCAAAACAGATCTATTAAATAGCTTACCGGTTGTCGAAGATAGCGCCGAAAGATGTCAATAAGAATATTACGTAAAATATTACAATTAACCCCTTCATCGGCGAAAAGCGCTATTAAATTAGCAGGATAAAATATATTAAATAATTAATTTATTATTAAAATTTATACATATTAATATTATAAAATTTAATTATACTTGCCTAATTTAAAATTTATAATTTACATCTCATTAATATTTAATTTTACTAATGCATTAATTAAGTATGCTTCAATAAGTATGCTTATTTAATAGACAATTTATCTTCAATTATATCAGTATAATTATTAAAAATAAGAAATGAGCATGCTTACAATGTACTCATGATCGGCGAGTATATAAAATCCGAGTATTATTACGAAGCTATGAAAGCCGACGTAAACCTTCTTCCAGTCGGGGATATAGGGGTCGTAGCTATACTTGGGTGCACTCGGATCGGGTTCGGGCACATCGGCGATGTTGCCGAGACGGGGCTTACCGGGCGACCATCCCGGCCCCTTAAACAGCGCCGACATCTTATTGCCAAAACCTTCGACTTTTTGAAACTTATGCCAAACGTCGCGATAATAGCCGAACTGTAAGGCCATTGAGTCGAAGGTCTTCGGAGTCGGCGATACGACACCGAAAACGATCGGCTCTTTTTCGGTCTGATATGTGCCGAACATCCGGTCCCATATCATGATGAAAGCGCCGTAGTTCTTGTCGATGCAGTACGGGTTTCTACCATGGTGCACCCGGTGCTGGCGCGGCGTGTTTATGATGTACTCTATGAAACCGAGATTACCGACTACGCTGTTATGAAGCCATACTTGATAGATCAGGCTAAATTGCACATGCACAATTAGAATTTGCGGCGGTACGAGCAGTGCCAGCGGTATAGGAAACATCTAGTTGGACAATTTAATAACTTGTTAGTAATAAAATAATTTAATATTTTATATTGTTGTTTGTTAAAGAAATTTCAATATCATTAAATAACAAATAATAATTACTAATTTAACTTAATTTAGTACTTATCAATAAACAAACTATTTAGCACAGTTTAAAGATAGTTTTCTACTTATTACAAAAATTGAGCAACTTAGTAATATACTTATAAAAACATATTTTGTTTATGAATAAATGAGCAAGGTTAAAGAGTACACAAACCGCATAAATGAATAGATCTACAACAGAGTCGCGTATAGTTGTGGTGATATTGACGTCTTCGGCCATATGATGGAACTGATGCGCAGCCCATAGGAAGTTGAACTCATGCAGCGCCCGGTGTATCCAATAATAGGTAAATTCAACAAGTAGCAAGGTAAAAAACCAGGTCCACACCGAGTGCAGCGGCAGATCAATTAGTCGGTACTCGTTGTGCAACAAGGTGAAAACGAATATTGATGTTGTTAGCAAAAACACTCTATTTTTATATTTAAAAATCAACGACTAATTAATTTGAGATGTTGTTTTATTTTTATATATAAATCTATAAAATAAATTCAAATGTGAGCTCAACCTCATTAACGTGAATATGACGGCCGAACCCGAGTTGATGACTATGTCCTGAAAGCGCGGAAAGTCTTTTTGCTGGAAGTAGCGGCCGATTAGCTCGAGAATTAGCAAGGTGCTAATTACTGGAGTTAGCTTGATAAAATAACAAAGAAATTATTGCACTCAAAGACATAATATATACTGTATATTTAAAGGCATTTATTCCTATTAAACATCTTTATCATCTTTAACATCTTATCATTATTATTTCTAAATGCATCTTATTATTATTATTATTATTTTTAAAATGTGATATTTTGTTAAAATGAATAAACCATTGTCAAATTATTTATAAAAAATTAAATTATAATATTTTATACATTCAAAATACTCTACAATATTAAACAATGCAAATTTTTTAATTGATACTTAAAATAAAATTTTAATAATAATAATAATAATAATAATAATAATAATGTCAAAATTGTTACACCAAATAGCAATTCTTATTTTAAAAACGAAATGAAACAAATTCGCATATGCGATAATAACTGTCTATGATTGAACCATAATCAAATAACAACTTACCTTCACTTCATAGTCGGGCACATCGAAGGCGTTATCTTTGGTCGCTTCGAACGGCGATATGATGTAGAAGAGCGACAGAAAGTCCGAGACATAACTAAAGACACTGTCGCGCGCGCACAGACCGAATGTGGTCAGCGAGCCGTTCGCGTGCACTACGTACTCCGTCATCTCTACCAATGACCAGAGATTTGCAAGCTAAAATTATTTACGAATTTATTTCTCAAATAAATTCTTGCAATATATCAATTCGGTATTATATCATTAATCGATGTTTAGCAGCCGTTCGAGTGAACGCTTTACCGATAGTTTAATAATTACGAGTCGTTTACAGTCGCTGTCAGTCGACTCCACGAAAATACATCGTTTAAGCAATTCGTCGCTAATTTTTAAAATTACTATTTATTTATTATTTGTCTTATAAATAATGATCATTTTTAGCATGCATCATGTATGAGTCTTATCGTCATCTATTTCTGACGCTAATTATCAAATTTAGTTATTTTTAAATATTTTTTTAAAAATATATATTTGAATAATTGGTATGTAATGTTATCCAGGATATTTTTTTCTTTGAAGATGTTTTTTAAAAACAAATTATTCATGCAAAAAAATGTCTTTCAAATAATCCGTCAGAAAATGTACTAATTAATGCACATAGTTAATTAATAGTTGAATTATTGTCTTGTGCTTTTGTTATCTAAACATGATTATATTTTATTTTAAAAGGAAAACTCACACAATAAAATTTGAACTAAAATTAGTTGTATGCAATTATTATAATTTTTATAAATATAATGTAATATCATAATAATTTATTATTTTTAAGTAAATTAATATATTTTAATATTAATAGTAATAATAAATAATATGAAAATTTATAATAAACTGTGTAAATTAATAATTTACATTAAAGTCTAATTAAATAATTTGACCTTATTAAAAACATATTTAAATGATTAAAAAACGTATTTCATATTCTTAAATAAAACATTCCTAAATCTTAGGAATAAACATGTTATTAGCATTCTTTGTAATCTTGGATATTAAAATGTTATTATTAAATTACCAAGTGTTATAAAATGATTAATTATATAATTAATTTGCGAAATGTATGTGCAATGTAAAATAATTGCTATTAAAAAGATTGATGCAATTCATTGTAATAGCATTTAAAGTTATCATGTAATAAACAAATTACTCATTAGTTTCTATAAATAGTTTAATTGTTTAGCATGAAGTCTAAAAATTATCTTCTGAGAATTTTTACAGGAAACTTTAAAAATAAATTAATTAGCATTTATTAAATTTTTAAAGCGAATAAACAAATAAACATTTGTAGACTATTAAGTACTACTATTTATATTTAAAAATAGACATTTTTATTTTTAAATAATTTTAAAAAATTACATTACTATTAGGATTACAAAACATTAACAAACAATTAGCTAGTTCAATTTTTATACTCTCGTAAATATCTAGATTTTAATTCATCGTAGGCGTTAAACTTAGCTTCACCTTTATGCTGTAAAACAAAAAAATAATATATAATTACACTGTTTAATATTTACAATTATACTGTACAAATATGTTTAGGTAATCAATAGTACATAATAATTACCATGTAATCAAACTGTTGAAAACAATGCGTTTGCCAAATGCAGCCGAGAATGTCTTTAATGAATGCCATTAATGCGAAAACTTTCGCCTCTTTTATAATCGCTTCGCGCGAATTGACCGCCGACTCAGTGTACGACTGGCCGTAGATTTCGCGCATTTCCGCGATATAGGCGTCGATGAAGGTATGCATTTGCGCGTCGGTCGGGAAGTCACCCGAACCGAAGTCCGTCTCCTTCTGCGCCCAACTGCCGAAGTATTGGCCGAAATCGATGCCCCGATAGCTATATGTCGTCCAATCGAAGTCAATGAGGAATATCTCCAAATCCGTGCCATTAGTGCCGATGTTTTCGCGGATCAGAGTATTGCGACGATTGAAGTCGTTGTGCGACAACACGACCGGACTCTTCAGCGCCAGTATCTCATTTTTAAGCCAGGCTATTTCATCCTCGAAATTTAGTTTGTAAAATGTTGGTAGCTTGTACTTTTCAATTAAATCATGCACAATTCCCTCTCGCAGCGAGAGCGCGTAGTCGGGCGCTAAGTACAGCGCTACTGATTTAGCCAGTTTATGCGTACTGTCCCGTGTAATCGGCATTTCCTGCGAATGAAACCTGGCTAATTTTTGCGCTAATAGTCCAGTTATTTTCGCGTTTAAATAGTCGTCCATGCTTAAATATCTTGCCTAAACATGATTAAATTAATCGTTTTATTTTTAATACTTTTTTTCAATTACTTAATACTGTAATAAACGCTATTATGCAAAAAATTACCATTGAGTAAACTCTTTGATATAACATTAGGAAAATATAATTAATTTTTAGGCATATCAATATATCAAAAATGTTTTTTTTAAACAAAATAACGAATTTATTATCATGCTATTTGCATAACATATACTGTATATATTAGAAAATTACTTTTACAGTAATAAGCAGTTAATACTGTACAATAAAAATACTTTGTAAGTTATAATATAAAATGTTATATTAATACTGTATAAGTAGAGTAATAATTATCAAGACAATAAAACTTACATTTTCAATATATTCAATAATAGTGCCATTATCAAAAATACTGAATATTTTTGGCGACAGACATCTTTCGGAGAGCAATAAGCATGTTGTTTGCACTTCCGTCTGATTGCAGAACTGTTTGATTGCGTTGAAGTCGACTAACCGGACGACCACTTTGTGGTAATCGCTCGACGCGTTTGCGGGTAATTCGCAAATAAATAGTTTATTGACAAAACCGTCGCTAAAGTAATTTATTTACATACTTGCTTAATTTTACATGATTGAACTTGTTTGATACATACGTTAACGACGAGACAACAAAATCATCTTTCGAAATAGTCTTCCAGGCATCGCCTAGTTGAATTTTACATAACTCGCGCAACATTAATCTATCTTTAGCTTGTACAGTTTTGTCCATGGTTCTGCAATTATTAATTTAAAATGTAATAATTTAAGTAAACTTAATAACAATATTAGCAATAGTTTTTATATTAAAAAGAACATTGAGCAATGTTATATCTTATTATTTATCAAGTTTTTGATAAGAATATATTATATTCAGCATATAAACAGTTAATACTCGTGTCATTGTATTATTTGTCAAACTTATGTTCACTTTTTATTATTATTTATCGTCATTACTCCAATTATACATTATATTTTTAATTTTTAGTTATAAAAATAAAATCTACAATGATACTTAATAAATGTCAACGCTAATGAAATGCATAGAACTAACACAAGTAGGTAGGTTATGTGTTATTTATAGCATGAAAATCATAATAATTTATATTCAGTAATTGTTTATACAAACTTAGCAAGCAATTATATATATTTTGAAAGTACAGTATACTCTGTTTATACTAATTATACATGTACAGTATAAAAATTACTAATAACTAGACTAGCGAATCGGTGGCTTGAGAACTTTGTCTTGTGCGAGAATATCTCCATATGCAATAAGGAATATATTTTTGTAAAAACAAAATTTGTATAATAAAATTTTATAATATTAATTATTGAGTCAAAAAAAAATACAAGTCGAATTTTTCGAAATCGAATTTTAATTTGTCGAATCATATTTTACAAATAATACTTAATTGTTTTATATTGTAGTTTGTTATCAAATATCATTGTAAAAAACTTCGTTATATCGAATATTGTTAATTCAAATATGGCTGTGTCAAATATTGTTAAAGCAAGAGGTTTGTTATATTGTTATAAGCAAGAAATATTGTTATATTGTTATTGAAGAGCAATTGTATTAAAATGTCGATTTAACAATATTTGACATAGCCATATTCGACTTAACAATATTTGATTTAACAATATTCGACATAGCCATATTCGACTTAACAATATTTGATTTGACAATATTCGACAGCCATATTCAACTTAACAAAATTCGATTTAATAATATTCGACATAGCCATATTCGACTTACCAATATTCGATTTAACAATATTTGACATAGCCATATTCGACTTAATTATATTCAATTTAACATTATTCAACATAGACATGTTCGACTTAGCAATATTTGATATAACGAAATTTTTTATAATAATATTTGACAACAAAATACAATATAAAACAATTAAGTATTATTTGTAAAATATGATTTGATATATTAAAATTTGATTTCGAAAAATTTGACTTGTATTTTTTCAACTCAATAATTAATATTATTAAATTTTATTATACAAATTTTGTTTTTACAAAAATATATTCCTTACTGCATATGGAGATATTCTCGCACAAGACAAAGTTCTCAAGCCACCGATTCGCTAGTCTACTAATAACTAATAAAATGATCAGTCGGTTACCAAACATATTGATAATGATTGACAATATCATTTTTATGAAAGTTATATCAATTTTACAGTTTTAAACATCTAAATGTTAACATGTGTTTTTAAACCTCACTATTGTTTTATGTTTGCTACAAAATATTTATCCATATAAACATAAATAAAAATGTAATACCAACAAATAGTCTATAAATTCATTAAAAATTACATTATATATTATTCTTAAAATCTATTTTAATCTAAATTAAGGAATAAATATTTTTTTTTAATGATAATTTTAGTAAAATATTATTGTTGAATTTAATCATAATTTTGTCAGTAACATGCAATATTAACGGCACAGGTATGATTAAAATGAATTCATTATTAAACTATTCAAATTGCAATTTGCAATAATGTTATAAAAGATAAATTTTACCATGGAACTCATCCTGGAGCCCATATGTGCATGCCGGAAAACATGATATGCAAAAAGAATCATGGTTTCAAATGGTTCAGTGGCCTAACCTGTAACGTGCACCCCGGTACCCATTACGGGAAATGCACGCGAAAATGCGCCAACATACTCGATCGATGTGGGCCAGATCTACCATGTTGCGCGGGTAATGCCATGCTTAGATTAAAATAACCTAGCACATATAATTTTTAAAAACATTACATAATATTGAAATTTTACTTAATTGAACAAAAATTGTAAATGTTTATTTTTTATATAACTATTTAATAACACATAGGGAGCAAAATTAAAAATTTAAGCATATTAATCGTAAACATGTAAATTTTTTACTATAAACTGTACAAAATTCTCCGCTCGTTTAGGGAAATAATGTGTGGAAGGCGTGTGTCGGCCGCGGTGTCAACTGGACGGCCAGGCGTGCGGCGGGTTTGGCGGCTTTCAATGTTGTCCGGAATTGACGTGCGTCACCGATCCGGCCCAACCATCGTACCCGGGCACCTGCCAGCGCGCGTGCAGTACGAGTGGCGAGAGTTGCGGCGCGTTGACCGGCATACTGTGCTGCCCCGGGCACCGGTGCATTGCGCCGCCGATATGCTGCAATAGAACCGGCACCTGTCAGCCAACCTGTGCGCTTGAGGGCCAGCAGTGCGGCGGTCCGTTTGCAATCAACTGCTGCGATATCAACAATCTCTCGTGCGTTCCGTCCACTGCGCCCGTCGGCGGTCTTTCCTATTGTCGTATTTTGGGTTAAATGTGTTTTTAGTTACAATTTCTTTTGCACTGTTTATGATTATATTTTTATATGCATGTTAAATTTATTAGCTATAAAGATATGTTTTTGTACGATCAATTATGCTAATTTTTATTAAATAATTAATTTATTTCTATAATCCTGGTAATTTTTATTATTTATGCTTGTTATAAATTCTTGAATGTCTTACGTAGGTTTAATTGTTAAAATGCATATTTAAAGTACAGTGAATATTTTTGGTAGTGTTATTTGATAGTGTTGGAATTTATAAAGACTAAAATATTAAAAATAAATAAATAAATATGATTGGCAATTTTACTTCATACAAACTAAACATGTTTATAAATATGTTTTAAAACTAACAATTGTTTGATTGCAAAATTCAAACTTATATCTAAAAATATTCTATGTAAAACTATAAAAACAATGTGCTAAAAATATTTCCCTGATTATCCAAAAACTATTTGCAAAGCATAAAATAGCAACGATTATATTTTCAAAAATGAAAACTTTACTACTGGTAATATTTCTCGGTAATTTTAACATGATATTGCTGGAATCAGACAAGACTACAGACACAAATGAGTCTGGTACAATTAATAATGTATAAAATGAAAAACTGTATAAATTATTAACAACCAAAATTCCATTTGAAGTTAGGTTTTACCATGTTGGTCATCCTGGAAATCCGAGTTGTGTACTTGAGAACTCAAAATGCAGCATCACTAAGTATCATGGCAAAACCTGCTGCAAGGGCCTAACATGCACGATAAGCCCCGGTAGTAACCACGGACGCTGTACGAAAAAATGCGCTAACCTGCTCGAGGAATGTGGACCGGGACTACCATGTTGTTCAGGTAACGTTATAAATTAATTTAGTTTAGTTGTTTTACTATAATAAAAATATTTAAATAACATGATAGAATATGCATATAAGTTTATTAAAAGCATCACGCAGTAATTAATCATTAATATTTTAAAACTAATCAAATATAAATGTAACAATGTACAAATTCTCAACTCACAGGTAACCAGTGCTTCGGCGGCATATGTCGGCCGCAGTGCAGTAACGAGACGGGCATTTGCGGCACAATTCTCGGCCACTCGTGCTGTCCGTCTCCGGGCCTGAACTGCGAGCCGGCGGCGCAGTGCTGCGACTTCCCCGGCGTGTGCCGCTACTGCCAGCTGGACGGCCAGAGCTGCGGCGGATTCACCAATCAGCCGTGTTGTCAAGACCTGACGTGTGTCACCGACCCGGCGCAACCGACCGCACCGGGCACCTGCCAGCGCCTGTGCAGCTGGTACGGCGAGTTTTGCGGCGGTATCGCCGCCATACAGTGCTGCTCCGGCCTCACGTGCAATAAGCCGCCGATATGCTGCGATGTGGGCGGCACCTGCGAGAATGCCTGCGCCGTTGCCGGCCAACGCTGCGACGCGCCCGAGGGTCTCAGTTGCTGCTCGAATCTCTCGTGCATTCCGTCCGGCGCTGTTGCTTATTGCGAATATTCGGGTTAATTATGTGTTTATTTGAAATTAATTTTTGCTTGTTTGTTTAGCATATAAATATATAAACATACATGTTATATTTGTGCATTTTGTTTCTAAACTATAAAGATATATTTTATTTGCTAATTATGCTAATATTTAATTATAATAAACATAACATTTTAATGTTTATAGTGGCTATTATTTGTATTTATGCATGATAATGTTCATGTTTGTTTGAGATGTTAAATGTGCTGGAATTATATATTTTATTTCTTTATAATTGTACAACGTAAAACTTTTAATAAAATGAACGTTTTAACAAGTTTTTTAAAAGTAGTCAGTTACTGATATTTATAAAATTGTTCTATTTTTACCAAAACTAAAGTATTAATGTTTCAGATAATTAACAATACACTATTTGTTATTGTTGTTTAGTACCATTTACAAAAACATATTTTTAAAATGTGTAATTATTTGATAAAAATAAATAAACGTTATTAAACTAGCAATCAATTATTTACACAAACAGTGTAAAATAATTGAAAGTTTACATTGAGTTAAGACAAATTAGATAAAATGAGAAATATATTCATTGTATTAGTTTTGTTTACATCTAGCAAGTTGTTTTCATGCGATACAATTGATGCAACGGGTTAATTTTATAATGCTATTTTAAAAATAGTTTAATTTAATACGTAAAAATTTATTAATATAGCAGAAATATAATAACAATCAATAATTTTCTTATAGACAAGGACCACGGACTAGGTTGCCTACCGGAAAACTCTGAATGTAGCAAGTCCAACGGTCCATCATGCTGCAATGGTCTATCCTGCAAAATACGCGCAACTGCAAAATATGGAAAATGCGTACCTAAATGCGCTAACTTGCTCAATTCTTGTAGACCAAAACTACCATGCTGCACAGGTAACTAAAATTAAATTTTGCTAAAAACTATTTTTTAAGCATGTAAAAAGCACAAACACGCGTGCTCAAGTAACATCAGATTCTACTTTACAAAAATAATATAACCATAAAATAAGGAATGTAATAATTTTATTTAATAAACAACAAGCTACTTAATATCATCATATTACACATTAAACGTATTTTATATTGTCAAAATAATAAATTTAAACATGTTGATTAGGCAACCAATGTGTGGACGGCGTGTGTCGGCCGCAGTGCAGTAATGAGACGGGCATTTGCGGCACAACTGCCGGCCACTCGTGCTGTCCGTCGCCGGGCCTGAACTGCGAGACGACTGCTTCCGACGACTTTCCCGACACCTGTCGCTACTGCCAACTGGAGGGCCAGACGTGTTCCCGATCTACTAACAAGTACTGTTGTCGAGATCTAACATGCGTCACCGATCCAGCCCGGCCAACATTACCGGGCACATGTCGCCGACTGTGTGGTGTGCTCGGCGGCGTGTGCGCCGGCCCCGATGATGTAGCATGCTGCACCGGCTTGACGTGCGTCGCGCCGCCATGCTGCAATCTGCCCGGTGTTTGTTACCTGAGATGCGCGCCGAGAGGACAGCCGTGTGGACAGTTGCCGCAAATCAACTGCTGCTCTGGCCTGACCTGCGTTCCGCTCACTGGTCTCGGCGTTTCGACTTGCCAATAAGCTATTGAAATATTTGTGCATTCTAAAATTGTCATGATACTAATATTATTAATATTGCTAAATAAAGTATTCATTAAAGATAGCATATTTATGCAGTTTAAAATATTTTTATTAAAACGTGAAAGTAACAATGATATTTATAAAAATACATTTAATAATATTTTTTTAATGTTTTAGCATTTTAAAACTTATAATTTTAATCGACTCTTGCTTTAAACTTAATTTAAACTTTATAAAAAAAATAATACAATATTTTTTAATTATCAATAACAGTGTACTTTGTAGTATTATTTTGCTGTATTTTTTATATTATAAAATACATTAATCATGTAATTGTCATGATTACATGCTAATCTTAGTGCTAATCTTATTTTTATGAAATATACATGTTTATACTTCAAGTTTTTATAAAAACTTAGTTTGTACCTGTTTATTTATATTTAATTATATTTTTGGTAATGTTTTAACAGAAAAATTTCGTTACATATCTTACACTAAAATAATTTCTGTTATAGTGATACAGTATAAAAAATTTATATAATGATAAAATAAAACATTTGTAAAATATGTTTTCTAAATAATAAGCAATTGATAAAACGTAAAAACATTTTCAGAATAATTAGTAAGCACATTTTTAATTGTTTGAACAAGTAAAACACTAGAGCTAAAAGCTAAAAATGTTATAAATATTGGACAAAAAGCGCTAAAAATTTTACTTTTACTTTAAAACTATCCAACATTTAAAATAATAAACATGAATAGAACTATCCTAACTATTCTATCTTGCATGCTACTTTTAGCAGAATATTCGCACCAGGACAAGATTTGGGAATGGGAACCGGACGTTGTGCGAGGTAAATTGAATCGTGTCAAATAAACATTGTTTGATATTGAATTACACCGCTTAATATATTCGAACGTATCATGCTAATTTGAAGAGGTGAAGACCGCGGTGTTCACGTGCATACCGGCGTACTGGGGCTGTCAGATGACATCCGGGATGACACCCCCTGAGGGGCCTGGAGGTACTAAGACACTGCCGCCGTGCTGCCCCGGCACGATGTGCATGCCGGCCTGGTGGTCGCCATTCTGGCCCGTTTGTCAGCCGCCGGCGCAGCCGCCGCCGCCTACCTGTGCGATGGCCGGCAAGGACTGCAATCCCTTTTTGGGCCTCAAGTGCTGTACGGGTTTGCAATGTGTCGTCAATGCAACCACAATGAGTGGCGGAACCAGTGGCGGCACTAATGGCGGCACTAATGGTGCAGCCAGTGACGGAACCAATCCTGGTGGCCCAATAATGTTGCCTATGTTATTTACATGCGCTATGTGTTAAAAGTGTCATGCTTAACTTGTAAATCGATAGTACTAGATTATAAATTCACTATTATATAGATAGTATGTACGCAATACGTTCAAAATATTATATGAAGTTGTGTTTCTTATTTAAACTTGATAAATTGCATTATATTTATTTGTTAATTAAATTTTATTTTTAAATTGTTAGCTTACACATTTGAAATAATAACGCATTTTTATAAATTTATAATATGTAATAATTATTTACAAAATTTTATTAATAAAATATTTTATTTATAAATTTAACAATTAATAAATATTAATAAAACATATTATATTTATACAATTTAATTTGTAATTAAACAAAATAAAATTAATTAGTTGTAAAACAAAAACAAAATTTAGACATTATACTTTATTTAGTCCAAATATTAAATAAAACTTCTATTAATATTAACAGGTAGGGGGCTATTATATGTGTAATGTCATATCTAATTAAAAGTTATATTAAATTAAACATCTAACTCTAATCAAGTAATTTAGCGCAAAATTAGCGGCATATGAATGTGTCCTCTAATAGAAATC
>JAQIXC010000030.1:0-68034 GCA_034697605.1 Metabelba pulverosa
CGACAATTCCAGTCTAGCCTAACACCACCGACACCTCCAACACCTCCAACACCGATGGGAGAGAGAGAGAGAGAGAGTGAGTGAGTGAGTGAGAGAGAGAGAGAGAGAGAGAGAGAGAGAGAGTTGGGTAGAGTATGCGAGGATCGGGAAAAAATTTGATGGAAAAGAGGAATTAAATTAATGAATCGATAGTTTGCGCGACGAATGCCTGACTGGAGTCTCGCAATCAATGAATAACTGGTTCACGGATTGAGACTTTTTTCTCGACTCTCGCTTTGCTTCCACTCAATGATTCCGAGCGTTTCGGTTATTATTTGGCGACAATTATACGAATAGAATAAGTCAAATGAGTCGTTCAACTCGTCAACAGTTTGTATTTGCATTTCCATCGAAAAGCCGATGTATTCCGCGCTAACGATACGACTCTTTCTGCGCGAAAACTCTGCGCTTATATGAGCGGCAAATCGTGAAATAAAATTTCACTTTTTCTGTATTGTAATTATGATAATTAGATTCTCGGCTCTACTCTCGCGCTTCGATTTATTAGTGATTAGTTATATCGGAATTGAATTGCGGTTTCACTTCAATCGAATCACAACTTTGATATTTGTTGTCAAAACATGTTCTAATATTAATAGATTGCAAATAATTTCTTTCTAATTAAAACGCTTTTACTTTCTTATTCAATCCAATCAAACAACAGTTGACACTTAATTTGGCTTAAATTTACATTGAATTTTGTTTAACTAATTAAGATCTGCTAAAAACAATCAAGCAAAAATTTAACTCAATTTGTAACATTAAAAAAATTATTAAATTATCTTTTATTAAATAAACAAAATTACATTAATATAAAATAGATTAAAAAGAGCTTGCTAGCTTAAATCGTGCTGTAACGTTACAGTATATGTTTTATAATTAAGAGGTTTAGCCAGAAACTAAACATAAAAAGTAACTTGCAAGTAGTTGGATAGACTTGTTATAATAAAACCCGAATGCGTGGGCCGTTTGGACAGTTGGGCGAGAGATTGCATAGAAATGGTTGGAAAAATGATAGAGTATTAGAAACCACTTAATTAAGATCAGACTCGGCTTCGCATTGCAAAACATCGATTGTTAGGCAATTGCACTCACGTTCTCGTCTCAGAATTACTTGCTAGAATAAATTGAATAAATTTATGATATTTTAAGTATTTATTAATACAATCAAAATAATTAATAAAATTAATTACTTTTTTCAAATACAACTCTTCGATTAGAATTATTTTAATGTTTAATTCCGTAATAATATATTTATTATATCTTCAGTGCTTGATTATTGGTTATTAAATTTTCATAAATAATTTATCAAACAATCAAGATCAGATACACATGTGACTATGGAATGTTGTAAGATAGATAAATGATTAGCATTTAAAATCAATTAAATCATATTTCTTAGAATTTAATACTATAATACATTATGTAAAATTGTTAAGAAAGTATTATTATAAAAACTGTTGAGAATTTATTATTTTTGTTAGATTGTTAAAAATTTTTTCAAAAAAATTTAATCATGTTTTGGCAGTTTAAACATATCTCTTTTGATAAATGATTTTTTACGTACTTAGAAAAGAGCAAACATTTCAAAGAAAATTGTTTTAAATTTAATATCTAGTATATTTAAATTAAACTGGAATTTACGTAACACTTACTCTCAATTAAAATTCATAATGATAAAAGTATAATAATTTTATTATAGATAAAATAATATTTAAAAAATTAGGATTATTTTAGTGTAAATGGTTAATTTTTTATTATAATAATATTTATTGTATAAATAATTTTAACAAATCATTTTAAAAATAATTATATATTTTATTATTATAAAAATTACAATAAAAATGTGTAAAATATATGTGAACTAAATATGCTTTATATTAGAAATTAGTGTATTATATAAATTTGCAACAATATTTAGTAACTATTTAAAAACTATTTAGTAATAATAGCATGAAAACAATAATATCGATTTTTACCATACTACTGTAACAGTAGCTTAAGCAAGAAATTCCTTATACAGTGAATACAATGAGCAAACGCGTAGATCTAAGTTAGGATTTTACTTCAAAAAGCTTATAAAGTATCTGGCTTAAATATTCTTGTATTATACAAGTCTTGGATTTTAACTATAGACTTAAAATAATCGTTGGATTTTAATTTGCGCATCTAATCTAAACTTATAGCTTATAAAATTTCAACATTTAATTATTATAAATTCACTGAAAACATGACTTAACAAATGTAATTCTAATTTATTTTAACATTTTTACGTAAAATGTAATGTTTGGGCTAACAAATTAATAATGTAACAAAATATTTCAATTTTATTTTTAAACATTTTAAAACATTTATTATGTATTCTGTTACTTTATGTTAAAATAAAAATTGTACACAAGTTAAGTTAATAAGTTTGTAAACACTATTCTTTATAAAATTTATTTTAAATAACATTTTAATTTAAACAATTTATTGATTAGTATTAACCAAAACTCGGTTTCCAAACCCAATCCTAAATACATGAATAACTTCTAACTATTTATGTTTTAATTAGTTTAAAAGAAATTCATTAAAATGTTTGCTTAAAATCTGCGAATTAATCCAACCTAACCATGACCTTTTTGTTTGAGCCTATTAATTTTTAAGAGAATAAGATAAAAGGATTGACATTTGCTAGATAGAGTTAGAATTGCGCAAGTTAAACAAAGTAATTGTATAAATATTTCACTCGTCTCAGCGAACTCTGTGCACACACTTTGCGATTCATTAAAATTTCAAATTATTTGATTCAATCGTTTCAAAGCAATTGCAGGTAAACTTAATTTTGCTAAACTCAATTAATACAATTTTCTAGCAAGCATAATTTGATATGCAGTCTAATTTGACACATGTAACACATGTAACAGTTTTTATAAATACTAATAACGACAGTACTGTATTATTTTATACATTAATTAATACATTAATATTAAATAAATGCATTGACAATATATAGGAATTAGTATACTTTTAATATTTAATTAAAATTTATACTGTCTAATGCATAAGATATTTCTTAAAGCAATAGCTTAATTCAATTTCTGATACTGTAGATACAGTATAACATATTTATTAATACTGTACTTGGCAAAACATACAGTATAATAACATCTAAAATATGTTACGTTTTAAATATGATATCATTTGTCAAATAAGAAAATTTATTTCAAATAATTTAAATATTTTCGAAATTAGCAACTCAATCAATACGTTAAAACATGATAACTACATAATAGGGTTAAATTAAATCAGAAGAGTATTTCAATTTATGATTCTAAGCATATACTTAGTGGCCATCAAAAGTGGTCGTCTCTGTCGGTAATTACTGTCTGTATTGCTGGTTATGATCACAAATTAGTAATTAATGATTTCGAGAAATTTTTTTCGTTAATATTTTATCGAATTTCATACACTTTTGAACTATTTTTCGATTGGAAGTTATTATCGCGAAAGTCACGTCAGAATATCTTTTTTATGATTTTAATAATTATTTATAGAAAAATCGATTTCGAGCCACACGTATGACTAGATTATTATTTTGATGTTTGTGTTACACACGAAAAAAAATTCTTATAATATATACTTTTTATATATACTGCACATAATTGAGATCCAATCCAGCGGTTCGGCTCATCAATGCTCGTTAGCGAGTAATCAAATCAAAATTTATACTTTATATATATATTTTGATTAAATTAGCAATTACATGCTACTTAGTATTAGATTTTTATATTAAATTCGCACTGTCTAATTTTATACATAAGCTTAATTTTAAATATTATTATTATTATTATTAACAAATAATACGGTGAAATCATTAGAATTATATTTATTAATATATTAAATTTTTTTATATATTCTATATATTTATTGCACACTTAATTTATTTTATATAATTACAAAATCTAAAAATATAACATGCGTATTTTTTTTAATTAATATTTTATATTAACATGTTATACAATTCTTTTTTATTCAATATATATTTTCGCTCATTTATCTTATTTTATATTTGAAAATAATATTAATAATAATATTTGAACATTATAAATAGTTTATTACTAAACAAATTTATAAAAACAGAATAATATAAGAAAACTAATTGAAAATATCGATTCGAATTTCTTCGTTTGTTTTATTGCACGTCAATGTATTTATTCTTTTAAATAATTACATTCTAAATTAATGATATTTGCTATTTTTAAAATTTAAATGATTTGAGCTTGTGTTGCATGTTCAATTAATTCAAGCGATTCCAAATATATGCTTAATAAATTCTTTATGCTAATTGATAAATGATATTTTAAGGCAATTTCAATAATCAAAATAACAATAAATTATTGCAAACTATAATTAAACATTCAAATTGAACGCAGAGTCAGATTTTTATCTCATGCTAAACCGTTCAAATTTTAAAAATACCCATGTGACATTTAGTGTAACTAGTGCTAACAAATTATTTAGAATGTTTGACTAAATTTATCACTTTATGTAAATAGAGAAAAGAGTATATAACAGCATTACGTTTTAACCAAGCTCAACAAATGTTGAACAAGTGTAATAACAGTTTAAATCAATAATTAAATTACAAAAATTTATTGACATTTAAAGTTTTATAAATATTTCAGATTAAAAATAGTATAAAGAGTTTCATGATAAAATTGATTAAATTTAACAAATTTATATGTTTTATATAAATAATTAGATTAAATACAACTTTTATTAAAGTACTTCTATAATGTCATCAATAAATAAAGATCAGATCAATAGTATTCTGAGAATAAGAATAGACTGCAACTTTTAAAGTATAAAGTTTTCACCAAGCAAATTTAATTAAATTGAAGAGAGAGAGAGAGAGAGAGAGAGAGAGAGAGAGAGAGAGAGAGAGAGAGAATGCAATGCGATATTCGTTTGAATTGTATTCTAAAATATCCAAACAATTGCAAAAATCAATTTACGTCTCACTCTAATTCCGTCTATACTCGTCGTTAAAGATTTTTTTGTTATACGATATTATCTCCAAAATATAATTTATTCGTTTTCTTATTAATTAGATTAAAGATATTTTTCTAAGATTAAGAAATTAGTTTTTGCCACTAAATCGTACGATAAATCGCCTTTTTGTTCATTTAGTGTTTTTATTCGTTTAAAGACTATTCATTATAATGTGTAGTAATGGCTGTAATATAGTATTAAAGCATTGATTTTGAATTCGAATAAATTATTAAAAGCAAACCCTCTCTACAGAGCATAGCTCTACACAAATGAAAACTATTAGACAGGAGTTTAGATTAAATCTGTTTTAACGCAAAAATTCTCGTTTAATACTCATTTGATTTATTCTATGAATGAATATTTTTAAATAAATAAATTTTCAATCCATTGTTAAATTTAATAAATATTTTTAAACAATAAAAACAGCTAATTATAACATAAAACAAACAAAATCTAAACAGAATAAATTATTTTGTTTTAACTATAAATAAACATTTATTTCAATTTTAATTAATTAAAAACTTACTATAAAGCTCTGTGAAAACAACATTTTTGTATTAATAAAATGATTAAAGAGTAACTTGCCAAATTACTACGGCAATAATTTCCAACTCACACATAGACTTTGTGTTCATTTCCTAATTTAGTGCTAAAGTTATAACATTAAAAGTGTACGACATTTGGATTTTATACAAAGAATAAGTTATACCATATATTATACGCCAGTAATTGTACAAAAATATATAATACAATATAAAAATTATGAATAATTCATATATTCCGCACATTTTTTCTTATTCTACGCTATTATTATTTTTGAGGATTTTTGGTAATAATACCGAAAAGTGAGTGAATTGCTATGAATTGGTGTAAAAACAAAAATGGTTTTATTACTTCAAGCAATACCTTCTAATACTTTTACCATGAAGAAATTATCTATAAATTAAATAATTTTCTTAATAAATTCTATTAATTATATAAATTCTATTATTAAAAGCTTACAGTACTTATAAAAATTGTCTAGTTAAAAACATTAATCTCTATTTCTCAAATTATACGCCATATAATTGCACAAAAAAAACATAATTAAATTATCATGCAAGCGTAAACTTATTTTCCTGACTAATTTTAATCTTTGTTTTATATATATATATTTTACACAGTATTTTTGGTTGAGATAAATCTGTTTGTATGGAAATAAAAACAAATTTTTTAGCCAAATAGACATAATATGAAAAACAAATTTTAAAATTTGCATTATTTCTATAGAAATATATTAATATTTTTGCATTTGATTTTAAATGTGGGTTTTCTTATCAATTCGTTTACAACTGAATTAATGCCAAAATAAAAATATTTTTTTCGAAACACAAATTCTGAATGAGTTTTATATTTAAAAATCAAGTTTTTCGTTTGAATTTTTTAATGGCTAACGGGATAAAATATATATATATATATATAAATTATCATAAATTTAATATTCATTAAAATATTACTACTAATTTCATTCAGCAGCTTTTTCAGCGCTTATGTTCTGATAAAAACTGTATAAAATTTTCGCCTTTATTTAGGAATGGCATCGAAAAGGACGTCCATATCAAACGAGAATAATAATAATAATAACACATAAAATGTTAGAATAAAAATAGCACTTAATTGATAAAACTGTTAAATACTTTAGAAATTAAAAAATTATTTTCAGCCGACGTTCAGATCACAGACAGAAATCAGAAAATGTGCATGTATAATTCAACTCGATTCGGGGCGTTGTTTAGTGCATTAAATTGAAAAAATTAATTCCAAACGAATATTCTAATTTGATTTTACATCAAAACTTTATTTAATTAAATTAAAATAATACTTTTTAAAATTACAATATAAATTTTAATATTCTCGTCTAATTAACTTGGTACTTTTATAGTAATAGAAAAAACATTTTTGTGTGTTTTGTTTACTACAATCTAGGTTTTTAAATTGCTATTTTATGATATTGTAATTGGATTTGCTTTTAGAAATAAACAAACTAAAGATAGTTTTCAAAATAACCTGGAGCAAACTAAATAAACTCATTAAATCGAAACCTTCGGCGCTCGACAATTAATGGGGACTTCCATTGCAGCGCCGAATGGAAAATAAATTCAAATTTTCAAAACTCATACAGACTTTAGAGTTTAGAGTAACTCATTATTACAATGCATAATAGCAATGTAAATTTACAAATAAAATTTAAAATAAAATATTCCTAAATAAATTTACGAAAATATTTGCAATTGAAGAAAGTAAAATTGCAAAAGTTTATTTTTCGATTTTTGCTTTTTAATTTTAAAATTGCGTTTATTTCATAGATACAATTAATAATAAAGTTTAAAACCTGATAAAATTAGCAAAATGCAACCATGACAAACGAATATATTATTTAAGTTGTCTGAAGATAAATTATATGCCATTTGTGTCATTTGCTTAAAACTATTTCTAAAATTTATTGATTTTGTTCTATAAAATCGATAATTCTTCATCTCAAAATTTAAACAACATACATTTTGGCCTCAATATGGAAAATTCTGTACAAATTTTTGATAAATGCAATCAAACCATTAAAACAAAACTTTATAATTTATACATTATCAAATGGAAATATTATTTCGATCATTTGTATTGACTCAAAGTTTAATTAGAAAAATATACTTAATATAAAAGTTTTGTCGAAATATTATCAATTTCGTGATGAAAGATTATTCCGATCAATAAATGGCACAGTCTAACTTTAAGCTGGTAAAAATTTAAATTCATTTTTGAACAGTACTTTAACTTAATACTCGAGCGAATAATTTATCCTGTCCTACATCGCCGTTTGCACAGTATAAATCATACAATAGAGAAATGGAACAATAGGGAAAGAGCAACATGATCGAATTTATTGTTCTGGCATATGTCTGCGTCTAGACGGGCGATAATTGCGCACAAATACGGTTTAAATATGAATGTCTGCGGATCGGGCGATCAGGCGCTGCGCTGACCCCCAGCCGGCGCTCAGCCGTAAGCGCCGATCGAAAACAGTTTGCGCTCTAAAGCCTCGAATCAAACGCCTATTCCGTGAAAACATACGACGATTTCGAGTCTAATATTTTGTTCGGCTCTTCGCGACAAACTATCCAAACAATAAACATGCTAATTTATTAATAAAGTCACCAACCATTTATCACCATCTTTTTTGATTAATTATTTCTGTGCACTTTTATTATTAAACTTGTTTTTAACAAAACTTTCTGATTATTATGACTAATTTGTCTGTAAATTTTAAAATTTTGTTTACATTCACCACGATTAATTTGTTTTCGAGATAAAAGTACAACTGCTATGAAAATATCTTAATACAAGTTTGAAATAAAATGATTATATTTGAGATTACGTCAATCGGCATCAAATAAACTTGATATATCTTTCTTAATTGCATTATAATTAGTTTTGAAAAATAATAAGAAACGTTCATGATTCAATAATAAAAATTTCCAACCGCTATAAACAGCGAATATATGAAAAAATAAATTTAATAATAAAATTCTAGGCCTTAGATATATCGCAGTAAACATGCTATTTATCAAAACAAACAAAAAACAGAGAGAATAAGAAAAGACAAAAACTTATACCTAAATAAAAGTTAGTATAACTGAAAACAAATACTGTATTTGATATTTGAATAAAACGCGGAATATATATAGAATTTTCCGGTTTTGTGGAGAAGAATAATATTTTTTTTCAGTGGCTCTGCCTTTTTGAACAGTTTAAGCGAGTGCTTCGAAACATTGCACAGTAAGAATTTAAGCATGTTTTTTACGCTATCATTTATAGAGCCGTATGTATGAGTGAAAATGCAATGAATATACAGTATATACGGGAATGTTATTGTAGTCTTAGCTCAATTAACAAAAACAAAATTACGCTTTTATTAATATTTGATTAGAATGAAGCATGCCGAAATTAATATCAATATTATTGAATAAATGCGTTCGCTCTGTCGGTTCGCTTTATATAATTTATATGTTTTTATGGTCCGAATGACCCGATTGTTGACAATGTGTGCGTAATGTCTGACAATTCGCCGACGAATTTACTTTTGATTTGTTTTCGCATTAATAGACTTAATATCAATTCGTTTTGTTTCGATTATATCAATCATGTTTTTTACAGACTTACCAACTGTTGTTAAGCGCCGTTAATGACGGGATAAAACTTGAGGTATAAGTTATATAACTTGTTAGTCGTTTTTCACACAATTATCACTTAATGTCGAATGTTTTGCAGCAATAATATCATTGAATCCATGCCTTACGTCAACTCCAAAAATCTGGCGAAAGAAAAGACAAAAGAATATAATTTTCTAATTACTTGACACTAGTGTCGATCAATGAGCTGATTGTTTGGCCAATGCTGGCATTGAATATTTATAAATAACATGTTTAATATTTATACAAATCAATTATGCATTTTAAATATTTATTTATAAAATAAGCAAGCTCACCACCAAATTTACACAATACATAAATAAATTGGTACTAATAATAATGCTATTAATGCCATGCATTATTAAAGGCTTGTTTAAATAAATAATTGAATTACTAATTCAAAAAACTATTATCAAATTAATTTAATTCAATTTAATTCAATTAAATGTACAGTGTAAATTTTAAATGAATGTAAACGAATTTGTAACACAAGCCTCGAAAACGCATCTGTAATTATTGCTGCAATTATTAATGCAGGGCTGGAAATAGTACCATGCTCAAGTCCAACATTAATTGGAACAGGAGAGCGAGAGAAAAAGCCCGTCTCAAACATGGTATTTGTGTGTAAGTACGAGTGCAAACACAACTGGCTTTAGTTAATTGGAAAAATAATTTTTGCTCAAAAAAAACTTACTAATGCTTTCTTGTGCAGTGTATTTGTATTGACACAGATTTCTATCCATTTTTTCGCCAATTCGTTATCAACTCAACTAAAGACTAAATTTTTTACGAAATTGATTATAAGATCAACATTTGAAGCGACAGATTCACTGCATTTTCTCTATTTAATTAAGATTTATTCGACTCATACTTAATGTAGAAAATTGTGTAATATTTGTTGTTTTCAATGCTTGTGTTTTTTTTCTGTATTGAGCATGTAACTATTGCAACTAAAATAACTGTTTAATTAATTTCTGTGTCGAATGCAAACGTCGTATTTTGACATTTGAATAAAAATCGCATAAATGATTAGTGTTATTGCTCGTACTATTAGTTATTGAATAATTAAATTAACCTAGCTGTTTTTATATATTTTAATCCAATAATAGAATAGACAATAAATATTACTATGCTTTATTACTCTGCATAAGGTATATAAATATACACTATGTCTAATTTTGGATCATAATTTGTATTGAAAAAACAAATTTAATAAAATGTTAATAAAGTAAAAGTTTATTTTTATAAAAACAATAATATTTAGTATGTACTTAATTTATTTAATAAGCACAAGATAAATAAATATTTGGATTATATCTGTCAGATAGTGTTTTATCAAAAATTTCAAATCTCTAAAAAAATCTATTATAGAAGACTATAAACATTTGCAAACTTATGGTTGAAAAGAAAAATGGAAATTTCGAAATAGAAAATTCACTTTTTCTCAAATAAAGATATTTGTCAACACTTTTTAAAAGTCTCGAACGACTGCCTGAACGACAGTATATTAATAATGCAAAAACAAATTTCTTTTTTACGAATAGATCCCAAAATTGAATAGAAATAGCATTCTATTTTTTATATAAAAAATTATAGCGAGCTATACATATATGTTTGGTGAATGCATTTTCCTATCTTAATGTCTATACAGTATTTGAAATTTAATTTTGTATATAAATATTTTATGCTGTAAAGTAAAATTTTGTTTTCGAGATAATTAAAAAAAGAACATTTTAAAATTTAGTCAATACCATCATTCTATTTTAAAGCTAAATTCAAACTATCTTGTAAAGTCAGGTTTATAATCTAAATTTATTATGATTAATTTGATAAAAATACAGCCAAACTCATTTATATTTCCCACTATAACAAAACTATTTCTTGTTGAGACCTAACTGTTAGAATTATTTCCCGCAGCTCTGCTCTGAACAAAACTATTTCGCGTTTTATCTATACCTAATCACGTTCGGTAGAAAATGTTGTTTGTGCGAATTTTTACCGTTTTATAGCAAGATTCATTTACTTCAATCATTTCATATAATGTTAATGCAATTAACTCAATATTATTTGTTGAATGCAGTAAAGTTTAATAAATAACAAAACAAACTAAAGCAGTAAAACTCTGCTTATAAACAATGTAAAAGGAGTATAGATAAAACGCGAAATAGTTTCGCTTTCGAGCACGGCTGTGGGAAATAATTGTGAATGCTAGGCCAGTAATGAGAAATTGCTTTGTCCTAGTGGGATATATAAATGCGTTTTGCTGTATTAAATAATTTTGCAATAGGTTTAATTATTTAATGCAACAAACACATTAAATTTTTAAATTTCGTATAAGAAACATAATATTATTTTATCTTTATAAAATAACTCTTGAATTAAATATAAGTTATATTGTACAGTACTGTATTGTAATTGAAATGACTCGTTATAATTCTGCGCCGTTTTATCCGCACAATTATTTAAGTTAATTGAATTAGATCAGTTTTACTTTTAAAAATGCGCTTTTAAACAAGCACTAAGTTAAGTTACACTAAAAATATTACACACTAAAAGCATAAAACTAAGTAAAATCTATTTATACTGTATTATATATAGTTTTATTTTAACTTTACTAAATATTTCAAAATAAAATAAATTATTATAGCTATTTTTAAAACGATAAACAAGCATAGTTTAAAATTATTATATGCTTAAGTTATTATACTGTACAAACTATCATAATGCATAGTACAAATATTCAATTCGAAATATACATTAAATGTAAACGAACGGAGAGAGTGATACAAACGATATTAATATGTATGAAAAATAACGCGTTTGACAACAAATGAAAGGATATGCAGATTAGGGATAATCTGTGGTTTTTAATTAAAAGGCAAAAACTAATTAGTTTATGAATAAATTTCTGACTACAAACACACATTAGACGAGGCATTAGTGCAGAACACGAATAGAGAGCCGAAAATCGCGAAACCATTTCGTCTCATATTTTGCTTCGAGCCGTGCAGTGAAGTAGTCTTTCGGTTAAAGCAATCGCAAATCGATGCGAATTTGTGTCAATTTATTGATTTTAAAACTAAATCTTTTTTCTCCGGCAGTGCATACGGATGGAGAGGATAGACGTAAGTGTCGAGAGTTTGCGCTCAGTTTTTAATATAAACAAATTGTATGCAAATCTGTCGCAAACCTGTCGCTGATGTATGTATTAAATTAATTAAAATATTGATTAGAGAAAAACGGTTTAAATCGGATATAGAGATCGCGAGCGCCGAATGAGTGGCGCCGACCGTTTTGCACCGGTGCGACTGAGCGCCTGACGCCGAGGCGTAAAAAACAATTGCAGTTTTCGTTCGTAATTCGATTGCACTTAAGCTGTAATAAAAGTGTTTAACGATTGGCTCGAATGGAGTGCATTGCGATTCCGGCATTCGATACGAGCCATACATTGTTGACCCAAACATTGCGAGCGTTTGACACCCGATGTGACACATGTTATAAATTAGGGCCAAATATAATAGATTAAACTCAAGCGACGATTACAGGCGTGAACTTTGGCCGCCGTTTAGCGGCTTTTCAACGGCGTAATCGAAAAGCCGCAGAAAATGAGTTTTTCGTGTTTTTGTGTGTTTTGTCGACACGAAAATCGGGCGACAATTCTCTGCTCTGATAGGGAGCGACGTATTAAGCGCCGGAGTGTTATCTTCTGACGCTCTTTGGCGGTCGAGTCCGAGCGCACACACGTCTGACTGAGCGCTCAGATTAGACGCTCCGAAGCGCTAATTGAGAAAATCAATGAATTCGAAGCGACGAGACCTGACTCGCGAGCGCCGCCACTGCACTGCACGGCGTCGTGAGCTGTCGCGGCGTTCGCTGCGCGCCGGCAGCCGCTGCCGACGTCTATGCAGATGTGGCGCACATTAGGCCGCGCTGTTGGCTGTCGACTGGCAGACCGTATTCGCGGTATTGGGTATTCGCTAAACATATTTAATGAGCGATAAACGAAACTTTATTAGAATAATAACCGGAAGCCTCTCTCGTCCGCTAAACACAAAGCCATTCATTCGACGCTCTCTTTTAGTCCGATATCACGCAATAATAATGAGATTAAAGCGATTCAGCCGTTACTTCATTTCTAATTCAATAAAAGCGTGTCTTCTCTCGCAGTGAGAGTTACGCCGAATATATACACAACAAAAATATAAGTATAATATCGACTCAAATAATATGAAGAAATGTGTCGATAGAGACAAAAATTGAAATATTATATCGTTATTATGGAGTGAAAAAAGAAGAAGCGACGCACAAACACAAATACAGTCGAGTACAATGTACAATTCATAATATTGGACAGTAATAAGACGTAAACGCTTTAACTCAAGCACTCAATATACGATAGACTGAGTGAATAGTAAAAAACGCCAAATGTATAGCAAAACACAAAAAAAGCAATACAAAAAACTGGAAATCAATTTTTGTTTGCTAGATCAATACAATACGAAATAAAAATGACACAGTTCAGTTTATTTTTGTTTTTGTTTGCTCTCGACTAACTCATACCGAATTATAATGTTTATTATTTGGCTCAAGCCTTGAGCCGGGCATTCAGTTTCGGCCGTTTCTCGTTCGGCCGCCATATATATGGATTGTTCAAAATGTACAGTGTAAATTTAGACTCTACACAGATATATAAGATTTTACGCCTTGTCTTTCATTGCATCGAATTGGAGGAAATAAAATAAAAGGCATCGAAACAGTGGACAAAAATCAATTATAGGCAGACAATAGTGATTAATCTTATGGACACATCAAACGATTTTTGCGCCTAAAGTCGGTTTTCTCTATACGTTTGCGTCGGAGGACTCGAAATCGGATAAATACGAAAAGTGCTCTCTCGGAGCGCATCGCTCTAATATTCATATTAAATTTAACATGCTCACATCGAGTTCCGGAAAAACAAAATGACATTGAAATGAGAGGAACAGTTTTCCAACTGCACTCGGCTTTTGAAATCTCATATTAAACAAAATGACAATTATATCATATCATTCACACAAATTGAATACATGAATAGATTTGTTAAAATCTCTAAGTTTCTCAAAAACCAGTTTTCGAAAACATAATTTCCAAAACGTGGCTCTCTATCTATCTATCTCTCTCTCTCTCTCTCTCTCTCTCTCTCTCTCTCTCTCTCTCTCTCTCTCACTCTCTCTCTCTCTCCCCTGCTCTCTCAATGGTGTGACTAACAAGTGAAGAGAAAAATGTTTTTAATCTGAGCTGTGTAATTTAAGCGCACGAGTTGACTAAATTCAAAATTAATTTAATGATAATAATCTGTTAGTCCATTATTTATACATCAGTTCGACGTTAGCTATCAGAGCCATATTCATGTATAAATTTCCTGAATTTATTCTAATATATCAAATAATTACGGGTATTATTAGCAATTCTCAGTGTGCTTGGGCTTTTTGTGGCGGACAATTTATGCTGTACAAATTTTTGCATGCGTTCACGTGTGTGCACACCGCAGTGAGAGAGAACGGACTGATTTTTTAAATGCATTTTCATTTAATTCATACAAATTTATTCACAGTATAGTAGTAACAGAATTACTTAATATACAGTATATTCTCATTCATCCACTAATAATCGTTTAATGATTTTTCTATTCAATCCCGTATTTGAGTGTCTTTTCTATTTAATGAACACTTTATCAATAATATACTCAATGCCTACGTTTGATAAGATATGAAAATACATTACTATTCATCAAAATAATGATTGCGACCAAAGACCACAGCATCAGACAAAAAAAGACGAACTCTTTTTGTGCACTGTATAAGTTATATATGCGTACAGTTAATGTCGACTCAGATCATACACTCTCTGATTGATGAGACCAAACAACAGATAAAAATATTATCGAATGAGAAAAATAAGGAAAATAACGAATTAAGAAACGAAATAAAAAATTGCAAATTTTACCATGATATAGTTATGTTTCTGTTTGCCAAAACAATGTGCAAATAGAACGTAAGCAAGATGAGAGAGTAGGGGAGAGAGTGTGGAGAGAGAGAGAGAGAGAGAGAGAGAGAGAGAGAGAGAGAGAGAGAGAGAGAGAGAGAGAGAGAGAGATCGGGCGTAAAACGAGGCTAATGTTAGTGATGTTATGCATGCATTGGTTGTCTATCGCCGTAATTGAAGCAATTCTATTATGAAGTACTGTCTGTATGTAATGATCTTTTTTTCGATTTCGATTATTTGCTATCTTTCGCTATAAAGACACAAATAAGTCGATAAAATACTGATGACTTAAATAACAAATATATTTATTGCTATAATATTTTTATTTTGCATAATATGACGATTGCATTAAAACCGGTATTTATTTTATTCCTTTCGTTACTCAAAGCCTGTGACAAGACTTGTTTGCAATGATAATAAGATAATAGTAGTTTTTGCACTAAATTTAACCATGCTTACTAATGAGTTAATCTTTAAAAATTTAATATTTATTGATATTTTTTGTATATACTATGCATCCGATAATATAATAGATAACGAATATAGATATTTTTTAAAATATAGATAAGTTTATAAATGTAAAATAATGTAAAATAAAATAACATTTCAATTTTAAAAAATTCCAATTAATAGATTAAAATTAAACATTTAGCCAACTAATAAAATTAGTTTAATTTGTGTACTTACTTGTTAATTATAATGTGCAGAATTATACAAATCTTGAAGTATACAAGTTAAGAATTTTGTTTTATATATGCAAACTTATTTTTAAATGTTTATTTTTAACAATTATATTAAAATTTGTAGCATAACAGTTTTTCAAAGTTTTTGTTGTGGTTTGTCATCGATTGCATTGACACAAACTTAATAAGAATTTAATTCAAAAACTTTGGAAAATATCCTAAAAGCGAATAATTGTTAAGCGAGTGGTTAGTCGGCCGAACACCTAAAGTAAAGTACGATTCGTAACAATTTGATCGCTTCTGCTGTACATTGAGATGCAATCGAGGAGTAGACGCACGCGCCTAGCGTTTACCATGCTCAATATCTCTATGAGCTTTTCGGTTTTTTCTTTTATCTAAATTACAATACATTTCTGATTTAAATTATTTTAAAAATATTTATTTGGCAATTTAATCAGTCATTAGTCAGTAATTTTTATAATTAAGATATTTTTAAATACAGTCTATTCTGGTTATAACAAACATCGACAAAACAAATACATTATTATATGTCAAACAGGTCTTATAAACGAAGTTATTTTTACTTAGATTTTGAAATTTTATAATGACAAATTTCCCATTGTAACAAACAAATCATTTTATCCTAGATATTTTGGCTGTATCATCATAATATTTGAATTCATATTTATTAATGAAACTAAGAAACTAAGAAACATACTTGATATTTCATACTTGATACATGTTTCATACTTGATACTAAGAAACATTATCTGTACATTATTATCTGTATTAACTATAATAATTTGCATAATAAATATCATATCTATATAACTTATCTGTATCTTTTTTATTTGTATCTATTTTATCTGTTAAGTTATAAAACTTTTAAACTATTATATTTAAAATATATTTATCAAAATATCACATGTTTTATCATGATTAATTGGATTTAAAAAATAAAATTTATTTTGAGTTACAAACATTCTTTTTAGTACTGCTAATACACTGATGCAATAGATTAATTCATTTTACTAATTACTATTTCATAAGATTATTATATTATTTTTTTAAAACTAACATTAGTAACAACTTGTTGTTTTAATTAGAATTTTAGTATATGGCACAGCTAAAGTTCTTATATGCAAATAAATTTTGCGTATAATTAATATCATATGTTTTAAACTTAACGTCTTGTTTGCAAATAGTATAAACATTTTTTTAATTTAAGAGTTTAAAAATTTAAATGAATTGTATTTAAAACAAATATATTTTTATACAGTATAGTGAAGTATTTGAATATACTTTTACGACATGCTTATATTTTTAATGACATTCTCTCGGCAACGCTATATCCGCTCTCTGTCGTTGTTGAATAAAAGAATTAATAGTACCATGCACAAACTAACATCCAAAACAAATCAAATAGAATAGATAGCGCTCTCTAGTTGAGTCTCAACACTGCGTTCCATTGACTTCGAAATATTGAATTATTCCGTTTGAACTCAATATGTGTCACAACTATGCCTTTCGAAGAGATTTTATTTTCATATTTACTGTGTTTTGCAAAACTATCCAAATATTCTATTTCTAAATATTGACTTAATTTAAAAATTATTTGAAAGCAACATGCAAATAAAATTTTCAAGTGTTAAACAGACAAGTTATTTATTTTTTCCAATATTTGACTATCTGATTTGTTATTTTAGCTTGCATCAATATTTGTTCGAGATGATTGTTCAAATCAAAACTGGCGAAAAATTACATCAAACAAATGTCAATTTTATTATGTAAATTTTTGCTGAATGCATAAAATAAACAAATTCAAGTTTAGTATAAAAAGATTGTACTTTTTGTATTAAATTTGTAGTTAGCATGAAAATATTTACCGTAGTCGAAATTATTGTTACATGCGAATAACATTAACATAATATTTATGAATATTATAAATTATCATTGCTTTATAAATAAGATAATATAAAAAATTTAATTTTTAAAAATTATTAATTAGTTAACTACAAGAGATGTTATCTTTATATGATTGGTGAATACTAAAATTAAAATATAATACTTGCAAATTACTGCTGTTTGTTTGTGTGTAAAATATTTCTTTAATAAAAAATAACCCAGAAATGTTTTATTAATATACATAACGTGTATATATTATAAAAGTTATAAATACAATTCTGAATGCATTTGTGTATAGTTAAAATTACTTGGTTTAAATTGTTTGTTAGTTATAACGAGTAATTCGTTATTAAAAGTAAAAAATTTGAATATTATAACTTGGTTTTTAAGGCCTGTTTGTAACAAGATATTTCTTATACATGTATTGACGTTTGTTGTAACCAGAATATAGTGTATCACAAAATATTGTCTAACTTATAAAAATAACTAAATATTTGTAAACTGATTTTTAAATTAAATATAATTAAAAGCGATAATATTTTAAATCGGAAGTATATTGTAATTTTGTTAAAAGGTAGTATTAAGCCGAAAAGCTGACACAAATATTGACCAGGGTAACTGGTAAACTGTAAGCGCTAAGCGCGTGCGTCTACTTCTCGATTGCATCCGAATGTATAAGCGATGAAATTGTTACGAATCGTACTTTACTTTAGGTGTTCGGCCGACTAACCACTCGCTCACCAATTATTCGCTTTTAGGCTATTTTACAAAGTTTTCGAATCTAATTCTCATTCAGTTTGTGTCAATGCGATCGATACTAAACCACAACAATAACTTTGAAAAATTGCAATGCTTACAGTTTTAAATTAAATATTTGAAAAATAAACATTTCAAAATAATATTGCATATAATTTATACAATCTTGACAAATCTTAACAATCTTGACTTGTTCAAAATTCATAATTCAAAATTATTGTTTCAATATCAACTCATTTAAATAAACAAGTAAGTACGCAAATTAGACTAATCTTGATAGTTTTATTTAATACATAATTTTAAATTTATAAATATTAATTTTTAAAAATAAACACTCTATTAATATTTTATTCATTATACAGTGTATTTAAAAAGCTTATCAAACTGTCATAATATTTAAGACAGTTGAAATTTTTATATATTTTAAACATATTCTGAAATGTCAAGAATACACTGCAATTATTGATTAATATTTCGTTAAAAAATTGACTCATTAGTAAGCTTGGTTAAATTTAGTGCGAAAACTATTATTATCTTATTATCTTTGCGAACAATTCGTGTGTCACAGCCTTTAGAGCGACAAAAGAATTTCGATTCGTCTGAAAAATGGTCTTCTTTTTTGAGCAAACATTTACCAAATTTAATCATGTTTACTATGCCGTCAATATTGCAAACACACACTCTATTTGCACCGAAAGGTATTCTCTTGATTCGCATTTTCCCCGAATCGCGAATAGAAGTTAACTTTTTAGTTCATAAAAAAACTTTTCAATAAAATTATTCAAAATCTCTTCGAAGGCGTAGAAAAAAATCAGATCGAAAATCAAATCTGAAAAAAAAAAATATTGTTTCTGTCTTGCTTATATTTACGGCGATATGAATTCGCAAATCCTTTTTACAATTGATTGCCGTTAAGTCTCTGCAGATAAATAAAATATAAGTTATATTTTTGTGCCAATACTTGAGTGGAAGTCTGATTCCATACTTAGCATAAGAGCGCGTTTTTTACCCAAATTTCGCGAAATTCAAAATCTTTTTGACATTTTTTTTTTCTTCCAGTGCCTCGAGTTCGCGGTGTATATAGTTTTACATAAGTTAATATTACTGCTTTCTTTCCCACACTCTCTCCCCTCGCCTCCCCCTCTCCCACTGCCACCCCTCCCCCATCGCTCACTTACTGTATGTCGCGATCGAGAGTCAGATTTTTGAGTTGTCTTTTAAGTCGAGTTTCAGTGCTTTAAATCTCTAAAGCATTCAAATGAAAAAGGCTTTACAAGAATCCCATCTTTAGATTATCAAAAAACATTTTATACATTATGTTTGCAAAAAGTCAGCATAACTTTCCCCGAATGTCGACTTCTAAAGCAATATCTCAAAAACAGGACTACTATTCAGTTACTAATAAAAACCAAATTTTATTCAATTTTTGTTTATAAATATCTGGAGTAAAGAGTTTCTGTAAATGAAATTCAATCGAAATTTGACTTTTTTGCGCATTTTTTCGAATTTTGTTTTGATGTATACCAGAAATGAATTTTAATTTTTAATCAATAATGAAAACATTTCAATGTATATAAAAACAAAACAATAAGAGATAAACATTTATATTAACTAAAAATATATATTTGAACTAATTTTGCAATTTTTTTAACCCATCGATCGAATAGCTATTTGGTTAACAATATTATAAAACCCGATATTTTTATTATTTATTCTTTTTATTAATGTCTTTGTATCATATAATAATAATAATAATATAAATTATTATTTTTAATTGATTTATCATCTTAATAAAATTATCTCATTTTGTTTATTAATGTTTAATTGCAATTTGTGATTGTAATTAATTTTTTAATAAATAAAACAATGGAAATTTTTATTTGTGTACAAAAATATAATAGTTTTTAAATAAGAATTTTTATTATATTATATTATAATTATTTAATAAGAAATATAATTGGCAATATAATATAATTGGCAAAACTATGCATTTTATTTATATTGTAGAATTTGCAATAAATGGTTTTTTATATAATCATAAAATATTTAAATTAGATAAAAATTTTGTTTAAAATATAATCTTCTTCGGATGAAACTTTAATTTATAAATAAATAATATAATATAAAGTTTATAGATCAAAAATAAGAATATATGGGACCTTTCACAATTTATATCATATCATATTTTGTATTTAATAAAATATTTATTAAATAAATGTATTAATTCGTAAATAATGTATTTATTATATTTATAAAATAATTGTTTTTTTATATTTAAATAGAATTTTGATATATTCATTTATTCTAAATTAACAAAGCTACTTTTTGTGGGCTTTTACAGTATTGAACAGTTTTAACATTAATAAATTCAGGCAATGTTACAGTTGTGGAGGAAATCTTCTTTTAATACAAATCTATTGAATAATTTATAAAATCAAATACTTTTGCTTCGAATGAATTCGTTGCCAAAAAGTAGTTTTTTTTAATTGAAAAAAAGCCCGATTTGTACCTATGCTTTCGTATTGCTATTTCATTAAACTGCTCTCTCTCTCTCTCTCTCTCTCTCTCTCTCTCTCTCTCTCTCCCTCAGCGAGCGTCCGCCCGAATCTAATTCGGAATCTTTATTGGCTTTGATTTGTACGACAAAACCGAATTAAATCAATAAATTAGAGATTTTTTTTTGTGTTAATAAATGATTTTATGTACACTTGGAGTGAAATATCAGAGTGATGTGGATATGGGTCGGTATGGAAGTTGCAATGTTGGGAATGTGAGGCCTTTGTTGAGAGATTGCATAATTGAATCACACGTTGGTATGTGATGTTAGTCGAGAGCCTTCGACTCCGAATGTTATTATATTGTATTTATTTTACAAATAAAATAATATATCGAATGCTTTTCGCAGTCCTTCCCAAACGCCTAAACCGTATAATAGTTTATTGAGTTTTTATACGTTTTTTATTTTTCAAAATTGTATTTTAAGTTATTTATTCGATAATCATTGATAAAGTTAGTGTGAAATGTTGGTTTTTATTTCTCAATTTACTTGTAATTAGATTTGCTCTTCTAGCCCATCAATTTTTATCCAGAATATATTGCGTTTTATCTTGTATATTTGGTAAACCCAAGGTCAGTTTTCAAAGTGAATAAATAATGAAATTTTGCAATATTTTTAAAAAGTTTTTTAAAAAATATATATGCAATTTGTCTATTGCCTAAAACTAAAAATCATTTAATTATTTGTTATTTAAGTTTTTAAAATAAGCACGCATTTTTGTTAATATTCAATACGTTTATTTAGTCTATTCTGTCAAATGATTCAAAAACGAGAAAAAAGTTTTCAATTTTCGGTTTGAAAACATGTTTCCAATTTATCTCATTTAATGCATTATTTATTACATTGAATTTTGTTCGTTTTGTTCGTTTGCTTTTTTCTTTGTTCTGTTCGTTTATAATTGATAAAAATGTGAGATTTTTTTCTTACTTTTGCGCAAAACCACTGCTCGTTTGTCTGACTGCAAACAGTCGAACAGCTGTTTTGATTACTAACTTCTGATTGTTTTTAAAAAAATTGTATAAATGAAACACATTTTACATTTTATCGATAGTTAGAGCGTATGGATGAAACGAAGAAAAAGTGATTGTTTTCATTTTTATATTATGATAAGTGTTTTATTGCAATTTTTACTATACTGTTTTATTTACATATAAATTAAAATAGAAATAATCTATATTACATGTTGATAATATTTAGATAATTTGTATTAATTTTTAAAAATACTCTAAATTACTTTATTAAGGAATATTCTATTTTATTACCAAATTTTATCAACAACCATTACAAAAATAAGACATGCACTTTCCTGTTCCTGTTATTGTTCCTGTTAATAACATAATACATATAAAATACAAATAAAAACATAATATTATCATGTAATGTACTTGTAAATTAGACAAGTGTTTAAAGAATGTTTATTAATAATTTAGTTAATTCTTATTATATTTCGTTACTTTAAATATTAAAACAAATTTCTTAATCCTTCTGTATTTGCATTCAAACCGTCGATCACTTTAATTAATTAAAAGGATATTAGTTTCGCTGAAATTTATTTTGGTTTAGAAGTGCTTAAAAGCTGCTGCACAAAATATCGAATTTATTATTTAAGCCAAAAATGTCGCAACAATTTTCATTTTCAAAGTTTTTTTTTGCCGAAACTTGTTTTTCAGTTCAAGTGACGATACAAACGATTCCGGCGTTTACGGCCGCGCCGTCAGCGCCGTAAGTAGTTTTGCATCGATTTATCCAACGCTTCAATTAAACAGTTCTTTTTTGTCACCAAATTATTCCTTACTTACCGGTAAATATTTTTTTAATTAATTAGCTAATTAATAAAAATTCAGTAGAATGGTTAATTATTTCAGCTTAATTAAATTAGTTTAGTCATAGTAATTGTATTTTAAACTTGTTGATTTTGTTTTTGAATAAATATCATTTTATTAACAAAAATAAAATTAACTTATATAAATTAATAAACATGTTAATTTTTTAATGAATTAATTTTAAATGTATTTTATGAAATAATAAATAAACGCACATAATAACTTACTCAAAATTATTTTCATTATCCTCTATTAAATGTTTTCTATTTTTTATAATAGATTAAATTTTATTTATACTGTATTAATTTTTTAATAAACACTTAAATGACATTATATATTTTAAGCAATTTTTGCATTTCTAAAAAATAAATCTAAAAACATCAATCTAATCTCTATGATTGTGGAGATATTTTTAGCAAAATTATTCAAAAATGCAGCAATGTTCATTTTTTTCAATTTGACCGCTGGTGGTCAGCACATAAATCATTGTGTGTTTGGCAGCCGTCACTCAAAATTGTGAATTAAAATCCATTCGTTTGAATGAATGGAAATTTTGGAATATTTTCCTGAATTTAGTTTATTTCCAAAATCATACTTTATATTCAGTAAATTTGATTGATTAAAGTTTTTATTTTGTAAAAATGGTGTAACATATTTTAAAGCTAAACAGTATGAACAACTATTGTGAAGTTAACTACAAATTTTTACAAGTGATAATAATTGTGCATGCTTATTTGATTTTAAAAAACATATTATCTAGTAAATAAGAAAAATTTTTAATTAACATTTTATTAATTAGCATTATTATAGAATTATACACACTACACTAACTAAGTTTAACTTAAGCTTAACCTTGTTTAATTAAAATATATATGCATTAATTAAAAATATTTTGTATTTAAGGTATTTCTGGTGAATAGCACGAATTTAATCTGAGTTTCTATAACTTTGCTATAAATACATACATTGAAAATCGATGTTTGATAAAAGAAAAATATAAATTTTAATATTAAAACGTTTTCAAAGCTTAAAAATAAATTGAATTATTTACATGTCTTGAAGTAGAAGTAGTAATTCAATCAAAATCTAATTCAGCTTTTCTATGCTTTCGCTTAAAAATATATTTAATTTATAAACATAATAAGTATTGTCATTACATCAAAAGGAAACTGTTTAATTTAATAAGGTATTTAATTAAATTTATTAAATTCTAACAATATAATGGGAAAAATTCTTGTTATTAGTTGTAGAAATATAGCGATGTACAAAACTTTTATTGTGGAGAATTGCAATCAGAAGTTTTCAAAAAAGGCACATGAAAGAGTTTTCGAATTTTTGTTCAAAACTAATAAACTATAAAAAGCCGCAACATTTTTCTGGTTCGTTAGCTCAAAAGTAGCTTGATAAAACCACGAATGACCCGGGAGATGAACAGCATCTTCGAGCCGTTCGAAAGGCTTTACAGCTTTAAACAAGAAAAATATTATTTTCGGAAAAAAGCCAAGTATAAAAATGTGCTGGAACCTTTCCCTAAATCCACAATTTAGCATATTTTCTGTTATGATTTGTTTCGATTGAATTTTATGGTTTGTTTGCCGATAGCGTTATTAAGCAGTGTAAGCCATAAGCAATAGGCAATAAGCAATAAGCATGGTCATTCCAGTTGAGAACACGGAATTCGATTTTCAAAACTTTTTTCTGAAGCCCCGAACATATGTTTTTGCGTTTGAAGCGAACAAAACACATATTTTACTTAAAGGTATTATATTCTCCTCTTTCGCTGTTTCTCTCTCTACGCGAATCATATGTTATGTTTTGGTCTTTGGATTTGAGTTTTTCAAAAGCATTCGAAGAGAAAAACTATTTTCACCGAAAAAAATGAGCGAAAAAAACTGAGAGCGAAAGTGCAAAAGAAATTTTTGCGTTTAAAAAAATGATTGAAATATTTTTTAGATTTCTATATAAATCGATTTAAAGAAAAAGGGATTTTTGTGTTAAATAAGTATTTTTATTGAGAAGTTCATTAAAATCAAAAGCAAATAAAAAAAGCGTAAAATAGTTGAGTCGAAGATATTCTCTCTTTTCATTGACTTAAGGCAAATGTCAAAACCGTTTTATTCCTTCGACGAGAGAAGAAAACCTCATTTTTTGATTCGAGTTTTTCATTTATCTTTATTTGGTTTAAATGAAAAAGTTATTAAAGTTTTAGTTATAAGCGAGTGATTCGGTGTTTCGACTGATTTGTTTGAAAGCAATCGCAGCGCCGGAGCCGACGCCAGAGCCGAAGTGAAGAGAGAGAGAGAGAGAAAGAGAGGGAAAAAACATTAACCGCTTTTGTCGAACATAACAATAATCATCTCTCGATTCGAGATTAAAGAGCAGTAATCGCTATAATCTTCGCTCGTCTTCTCTCTTCTCGTCGTTCGCCTAGCGTTGGCTCAACTGCTCGCGAGTCAGTGTCGGCACCGAAAGGCTGTGAAAATCGAGGCTTTTGTTTGGCAATCACTTTCATCAGTTCGAAAGCTGCGGCGCAGAGACTGTCAGCCGAGAAAAGCCGTGATATTATAGAAACATTTGAATAATGGAATCGGAATCGCGATTCGCGTCAATTCACCGATCGATTCAATTATATTAATTTGAATTTTTCGACTCAATCGCTAATTTCTATGCATTTATTCCGACGAAAAGTTCGACGAGTTTTTCATTTGAATATTTGCTTATTATATACTTAAATAAATTACTCGATTCAGTTGAAACACTTTTCGTTCAATAGTGCAGTGTACTTTTTCCTATTTAATCCTTTGATTAAAATTCATGAATAATAATATTGGCATGGCTTTATGTATTTTTAGTAACAAACACAAAAATTATTAGATGTTATTATAAATTACAATTAAATATATTTTTACTAAATTTATGTAAAAAATTTCTCTTTAATATATGAGATTTAAACAGTCAACAAATAGACTAATAAATTAGCTTGTTGTGTTAAAAGCGTGGCTTTTTAAATGCCAATACTTCTAATGCACGCGAACACTCGATTGTGGAATAATTTTGCCATGTAGGAAACTTTTTTTGGCAAGAATAAATGATTGATGGATGCATTTTCTTATACTTAATATCGCTATTATTTATTCCCGATTTGCAGTTAGTTTTCCAATTGACTGCACTTTAAAACTGCATTCCGTTTGTACGGAAAGCGATGATTCGCTACCTTTTCTGCCAATTCCGCGCTTTCACTCCATTAACCGCTTCGACAATATTCCGATTCCACTCTTCGATACGATGTTTGCATTCTATTTATTTCGATGCGAATTCACAATAATTTGAAACTTTCAAATATTTACATAACTTTTCAATCATGTAATCTTTTTGCATTCGATAATATAAGAATGGATTGTGCAAATAATATTTTTGAAATGCTCGTTATTAAAGTAAATGTACCTGATCTAATTTACTTAATTCACAGTCAGGGCTAAATTTCTTAAACGTATTATAATATTGCTAGAATAATTATGTTTTAATTTATTTTAATATAGTAAATATAATTTATAGTTTACCCTGCAAACAATGCCATACTAATATATAAAAAGTTTATTGCTATTTTTACTAAATGCAATATTTTAACAGAATAAAATAAAAAGAATTTATTTAATTCAAAACTAAATTTGATAATTTAATTATTTTAAATGCTAAATAAATAGCTAGTTGGTAAGCTTAAATAAAAAATGGTTATAATTGCTAATTTAATTGTTTAAAAGTACACTTAGAAAGACATTAGTAAGTTTTTATCTAAATAAAGATTTAGCATGGCAAAAAACTAATTTTGCAGTCGAGCGCTGCTTAATATGCTTACTGAGCGCTAAAATTACTTTTCGCTGTCTTCCAAATCAGCAAAGATTGAAAAATAACGAAATTAATGACAAAGTTATTTGGGTCATTTCGGTTGCAAACAATATAGGACTTCAATGGACATTCAGTAGAAAATATATTTACAAATCTTTTATTCAATAAATATATTACTTTTTCATATATTTTATTCGTAAAATAATGTTTTATAAAATTGATTTTTTTTCTCTAAATTTCGTAGAAATATAAAAATTTTTAGATTCAAATTTATTTAAAATATAAATTATAAAGTATTTAAATAAGATTTATCTTTAATCCGATTTAAGAAATTATTACATAAAACTGTCATAAACTTTGAAATTTATTACATGGTAGTACTAAATGTAAATTATCTTTATTTTAATATTATATCTATTATTTAAGTCTAAATAAACTAAATGATATTCTTAATACAAAACAAAATTTATATTAAAATTCTGAATTATAAATATTTATTTTTGTTTTTAATTGTTTTTAAATTAAATGCAAGCATATATTTTATAATTTGCATTAATCTGTATATTAAATATTAAAGTTAAATTCTTAACAAAAATTTATTTAAAATTTAAATATTAATTTCAACTGAAAAATTTTAATAATCTACATAAATAAATTATAACTTAAAAAGTTTAATTAAGATAGTGCGGCAGCCACTAGCTTTCTGCTTGTAGCTGCATTTAAGCTAGTAGGTTTTATTTTATACTTACGTAAAGGCATTACTAAAAGTTGTTAATATTATTCACAAAACATATTGTTTTTAATATTTAGCAAATAATTTACATGTACATAAATTTGCGAAATTTACATTTTCGAAATTACAAACAAACAAAAAAGCATAAGTTTAAAATTTAATACTTTCAGCATAAGTTTAAAATAAAAATTTCAATAAATAGTGAGTGGCATGCATAAATAAATTCGCAATAATTCGAGTCAATACAAAGCGGCGAATAAGCGGTCAATCGCTTCGACCAAAAGCGCTGTTTAATCCGAAATTCAAGCGAAAAGAATGGTTCGAATAAAGCGGATAATGAGAGTTAAGTCATTATAATTATCACAAAAACTCAATTAAAATTTTTACTTCAAATTAACAAAATAACTAAAAACTTCAACGAATACTGGCTTTCATTAAAAGATTAATGATTTGAACGCAATTTCATTATAGAAAAAAGAAGAGAAAAGACTTGATAAAAATTTTATAACAAAATAAAAATTTATATTTAAAATGCAAATAAGTTTTGGCTTTTAAGCCGAAACGGCGAGTCTTAGCACTGATTGAAATTAATTGAAAAAATAATTGCATTCGACTCGAGAGCCTCGACTTAAAGGTAAAGAAAAGAAACGAATTTTGCGATCGTTTTTCTCTTAACCCAATCTCGCCGTTGAATAATTGAAATACCAATACATCCATTCATTAGTGTTTTTTATACAGTACTATTTTTCTTCGTTCCTAACTGAAAATAGATTGCACTAAAGAACAGGTAATTGTGTGCAGAGAACAGCAAGAATAACAAAATAGTCTCATTCACTAACGATATAAAAATGCAATGCTTATTTTTGTTCTATTCTGCGCTCAATTTTCGAATGCCTTAGGGCCTTAAATTGAAATTATAAGCAATATAAATTGTACAAAACAGTATAAACACAGTAGGATTATTTCTATGACTTTATTTAGTATCATTTTTATGGTATATTATCTCAATTTTCTTCTCATAAAAGATATTGACTGCGACTCGAAATCTCAGTTTAGTTTTAAAGCGAAATCTTATTATTAAGAGACGTAACAAACTGTGCGTTAGTTTTTGGCTTTATTTCTATTGATTAATGCAATAAAAGAATGAAAAGAATGTTTTTTTTCCAAAAGTTTTGTCGAAAACTCTTAAACAAGAAGTGGTAGAGAGAGAGAGAGAGAGAGGGAGAGGGAGAGAGCGAAAAAAGTTGATGTGACAGAGATATGACACGAATTATCTCTTCTTTTTTTAAAGCACTTTTCGGCCATTATATCCCATGTTATCCAATAAATAAAGACTTGTTTTGTTCGGAGCAGCGAATGACAGAAAAAATATTTGTTTCAAATCTAAGGCTATATTTAATTTTTTGCGATACGTCTCTTCACTAAATATTTCGCTCATTTCTGCGTTAAACTGGATCTCCATTCCGATACACACTTTCGGCGACAAAACTTCTCTCATAACTCAAACAATTGTTTTTGTTATTTCGAGACCAAAAAGTAATTTTATTCCGATATTTACGCTTTCATACGCTTTCGACGCAAACCAGTTGTTCTCAACCAGAATCTCATTTCAATACATCATTCCGAGTGTTTGCACTAATTTAGCGACAATTTGTGCAAAAATATTAATTAGATTTCTTAATATTATCTTTCGTATAAAATTGTGCCGCGAAGCTTTTCTTCTAATGGAAAAACTTATTTCTAGTTTTTTTTTTGTTTTAAAAATGAGGAATTTTTTTCTAAAGCAAACATTTAATTAGTTTATAAATAGAGTGTTTGAATAAAATTTGTTAATGATATTTCGAGCGTTATATCAAATATTTTAGATAACATAGAAGATGTGTGAACAAAATCGTGACATTGTAATCTCATTAGATCTGGATAAATTTATCTGAGGGGAGAAATCGGATACAAATAATTATAGAGAATATTATTATTACAGAATATTCTGGTCTATGAATATATCGAATGACAACGAGTGAGTAGATAAGAGTGGGTGAGAGTGGGTGAGAGTGTGAGAGAGTGAGGTATATATTAGTCGCGACGTAGCGACCAATTTCTGAGATGCACTTCCGTTACGACCCGATCGACAGATTAGGTGCAGTCATAGGCAGTCATATGCAGTGACGGGTTGACTGCAAACAAGCGCTTCGTTCGCCGCAAACACAAGCAATCAATGCGACTCTCATTCGACGAATTCATTGCCTGTGTTTGCAGTCATCCGAAAGCGAATCTCTTCTCGCATTCACGCCATCGGTATTACAAATGAACTAATTTTTTCCCTCACGCCGTGCCTACGCCAGCACTAACCCCATTGCCCCCACCGCTCGCTCGACGATCCGCTCCGCCAGTGCTCTACCAGTGCTCTGCCAGTGCTCTCCCAGTGCTCTCTCAGTGCTGAACACACAATAATTTATTGTCGTCGTGAAGTCACTAGTCCTCTAATTCGCTTCATTGAGCAAAAAGTGCGCCAGAAGTGGGTTTGCATTTTACGCAACAGACTATCGCCTATTCCCCGCTCGTCCTCTCAATTCACTTTCCATTCTCTTTCCATTCTCTCCTCAACCCACTCTCCCATCCCTCTCCCAGCCCTCTCTCGGTCTCGCTGTGCACTGCTAACCAACTCATTAAAAGTTATTTATTTTCCCATCTATTAACTCATGTCTTCATTAAACTATTTAAAACACGAATTTAAAAAGACATCAATTTTTTGCACACATTCTCGCTCTCACTCTGACTCTCACTCTGGCTCTCACTCTCGCATTCGGCGGTAATCGACGCAAACGGCACACGAATGCGAGAATAGGCAGCACTTCGTTCGTCTGTATTCATTAGAAGCTCTCAAAGCATTTAATCTGCAGTTTATATCCAATACTAACATTCATTTGATGTGATGTCGAGTGTTGTGTATGTGTTTAGTGCCGAACCATTCGATTCATTCGTTTTCGGGGTTTCGCTCATCGAAACGATGCACTCATTTGAGCGAAGACTCGAAGAGCGCGACAGCGGCTGAACGCCAGCCAAACAGTGGCTCTAATTCTCGTTAAACTGAGACAATACTAAATCAAAGCATCGAAATAAAGTCAGTGTAAAAAGTCGAAATAAAAGAGAAATAACATATCTATTGTTCGTTTGGCAATACAATTATTGACTTTAAGCGTAAGACTCGGTTTTAGAACAATAAGCCGTCAGATCTAAGACCGAAATTAATGTTTATGTCAGACGAATATAAATACTTTCTTTATTTGTCTGATATTTTCAAAGATTTAATGTTTAGTTTCGTTGCAATAACCGCACAATTCGGTGAAAAGCGATTTGCGTTGAAAAGTGAGCGCTCGCTCTCGGCTCGCCTTCGCCGACAATTTTTCTATCATGATAAAAGCGCATTTTTCGATGTCAAACTTCACTTTATACTGTCAGCGAAATTTTTTAATTTAAAAATGCTTTTAGTTTTGAAATTTCAAAGTCATAATTTGTGATGTTATGCGAGGAATAGGAGAAAGTAGTGTGTATTTGGTATAACCATGAATTGTGCAATCAAATTCAATAAGTTATGTGGCATGAAATACATTTTTTTTCTATTTATTGTGTTACAGTGCACTCGCTTTTTCATCAATGTTAACATTCGCACAAAACCTCAACGCTTTTAATTTAATAAGCTAAATATAAATTCAAAGTTAGATTGCACAAATATGTAGATTTCGTTCTTATTATAACAATTTGACTAAAAATGTGTTTTATTTACAAATGATTTCTGGCATTTGATTTGATAAAACACATTAATATTTTGTGATGTTTTATTTTTACCATTGTACAGATTTTCATTCGATAACTTTCGTATATCATATGCCGTGATATTTATAAATTATAAATTTGATTAATTAATTAATTTAATTATTTAAACTAATTTTTTGTTTTTCATTAATAAAACTTTTAATTAGCCTGTATAAATTAATAAGTATTTTTAATTAAGACTCATAGATTAACAACTTAATTAAAAACTTGCTCGCTTAATTGGAGTGTGGATTAATTTTTAACAGGAACAATTAATAAATAATCATTGTTACTTTATAAAGTCAGCTTGCAGCAAAAAATATACACAATAGAAACACACAATAAAAAATAAAGCCAATAGTAATAATCATGATAGAAAACGTGACATTTATATTGTGATAAATATCTTATAAAATGAAAAGATAATTAATTTATAAATTTGCGGAAACGGAACAAAAGGCAGACATTCGGGCGAATTACAGGAATTAGTGCTGAAGTGAAAAATCTAAACCAGAAATAGAGTTCTGAAGCGAATTCACACGAATCGGTCAATTCGTTTGCCTCTCTTCTCCCGAATTCCACTCAATAACGAGTTCGCAGTTATTGGCCGAATGTGTGCCAAAACATCGGCACAACGTCTCTGGCATTCCATCACATTAATTGATTCGCTAATAGCACCGATACGGCGACACACAGACAGACAGACAGACAGACACACACACACACACACAGACAGACAGACTCACACACACACACACACATACGTACGTACGTACGTACAGTCACTCACTCACTCACTCAGCCGTAAGTCTCTCAACGCCCGACCCTTTGCCGCGGCTTTTGTGCCTCAAATCTATCGACGAATTAATTTCTAATGATTTAAAACTCGTATTTCATTATAAATTGCAATGAAAAGCCGATTTCGCAGATTATGTGATTCCCGTCGCTGATATAAATTTAACTAGCTTAGTTTATATACGTGCGCAATTTATATAGAGTATAGTGTATAGTTTTTATTTTCTCCTCTTTATCACCTGTTTTAGCACTGCTTTTAGTCTCAGGCTATTTATGAGCAAAGTAAACATTATACTTGTGTCATGCTAAAAATGTTTGTAATAATAACAAATATTGATATGAAATTGCTTGTTATATAACTGCTATTCTTTGTATGACTTATTTTTTACTTTAATTCTTTTTGTAAATAATTGATAAAATTTAGCACTTCGGTTTATTTTCCGTAAAATTAATCTATTTTATTTTCACTCGCTTTTGTTTTTGTTATTTTTTAAACTTCTTGTGCGTGTAATTTGCAATGTATCTTTAATGTGAAATTTATTTTTATTACTTTTATTGAATAATAAATGATAGTATATTTCTGAAAAAATTTTAAATTGTTTAGTTTAAAAACTTTAGAGAATATTTGTTTGCAATTTGTTTTGAGATGTTACACAAACTTTAGTTTTTATTATATATTTTCGAATAAAATATGTACAATATATTGACTATATTATTCAAAGTCTACTTTTCCTGTACAATATAAAATGTATTTGTTCTTAAACTTTGCAATATTAAAATTATCATTATTATTAAATTTTAAATTATATTTCACAAATATATAAATAAACAAAATTAATGACCAAAGTAAATTCATTTTATTTTTTTATACAAAATTTCTATTGTTGTTAGCACTATCATAAACTTAATAAATTATTCGAAGCATAAATCAGTAGATAAATTAAACATTGCTATAAAGCGTGTGATATAGAAACTTGTTAAATTGATATCTTTTTAAAAATATATAAAAGATACAGTATTATGCAAAAAAAATTGTCACAATTCTTATTTAAATTTAATGACCTATCTATTGTGTACTATTTTAAATATAAAATATATTTTTTAATTTATCTTGTATATTTATAAAAATATTAAAATAAAATCGCTTTAAAACAAAATTAAGATTTGTTTGAAAACATTCAAGTGTTGAAAGATAGAGATTATATAATATTATTCACAAAAACAAATAATACTCTTAAAACAAAATACATTTTGTTTAAGAATTGAAATATTTCGTTAAACTAACAAGGATAGAAAAAAGGTGTTGACATAAAGTTTAATCTTTGCCATGATTTGCATCTCTGGATGAAGTATTAAAACTCAAACATCGGAATAAAATCAGAAGTGTTTCATATTTATAAATAAAACAAGGCTTTAGTCTAAAAATAATAATGCTACAATATATACCGAAACAAAAATCTGTCTTTTCATCTATCAGTCGAATATATCAAAACATTGGCTCAAAAAAAAGTGTTGAGTTTTTTAAGGAAAAGAATTTTTTTTGCGACATTTTTTGCGTTAAGAAGCTTAACATTTCACACGTTTTAGCCGAATATTTGAATCTATTTCTGATAATAAAGTATTTCTTTCGTTCCCTTTGAGAGAGAATGTGATAATATTTTTTAAAAATCTATTTCTCGACAAAAACGCAAATTTTTTGCTTGAATATTGAAATACTAGTACACTGTATAAAAGAACTTTTCATTTTTATTTCGCCAAAAACACTATTACTGTGCGTCTATTCAGTCACGAATGGACTCTTTTTTTCAAGAAAAAGAGAGATTTTTTGTTATTTTTTAAACAAAAAAATTGTTTCAATATTTTTCGGATGAATAGAAATTTTATCTAAACTTTTTATTTATGATATGAAAGTATAGTTTTAAATATTGTTCCTGAAATTCGAACACATTTTGCATTCCAATACATTGATAGCATGAAAAATACTTTCGTTATACAGTCTACTCCTTTAGTATCGAAGTTATCTGTGTGTAAGAAAATAGGCATTCGACGACTGAACAAAATGAACATGCTACCGCGTTGTTTCACTCTTTCTCTCCGTTACCATAGCGTAGATAATTGAAAAAAAAAATTCCCGTTCAACTGAAATTGGATAAATGAACTGAGCAAAACAAATAAAAAGAATAATGATATTAAGTTTATAGTCGAATTGTATAACATGTTTAATATCGGAAACAAAAGTCGAAAATAAAAATTAATGGAAGTCTTTAGAAATGAAATATTCGAACGAAAGTGAAATTTAGACCAAATATCCGATGAAACGCGAGTTTTAAAAATAGAAAAAATAACTGCTTTTCGGAATACTTAAAATATTTGCTATTTTTTACGTTTTTACCATTCTTTAGGTTTTAATATTTGCATATTACACTAAAATTGTTATTGTTTATTTATTTAATGTATATTAAAAATGATATTTTCTAAATTTTAATATATCATATAACTTTATTTATCCTTTATGATTACATTAATAATATTATTATTACTTATAAACTAAATATAAAATAATGCTAATAATAATTTAAACTTTAAAATTTGCATTAAAATATTTTTAATCAATAATTTATATAACAAATAATATTGCAAAAATATTTAACATAATTTTATTAAAATAATAATACATAAAATTAACAAGTTTAATAACATTATTTATTAAATTTTATTTTATTTTTATTTTGTTATTTAATTAAGTGACATATTTAAATTGAATAGATCTTATGTTATGATTATCTTTATTTTGTTTTATATTTTTAAATATTAAAATTCATAATAACTTAACATTAATAATTTGCATTTTAAGCACAACGTTTATAAACTTATTTAAATTTATTAATGATATTTATTATCATAATAATCCGAATTGAAATTTTAAATTAAACATTCTAATTTATATCTATTCTAATGAGTATTAAAATTTAAATATAAATACAGTAATTATCAACAGTATGGTAAATTCACATTTTGGAGAGAAAAATTAAAAGAAACAGAGTAAAATAAGCAAAGAAGTAACAATAGAAAAACTAGCAAGAATATTACAGTATAGTATGAAATAAATTTAATCAAAATCCACTTCAATATAGAGAACAAACCCTTAAGAGCGACAAGAGTTTGGAAACACATTTGGTGTTTGCGATCACAACAAACAGCTGCGAAAATCCATTCGCCGTTTAATAGAGAAAAATAATTAATAAATAAAACGTTTGAATAAAGATTTCAATTCGATTGCAATAATTGGTTTGAATCTAATTTTTATACTAAAAGTCCTTCAATTGTATAAAACTTTGACTCATTTTTCTGATTTCAATTTGTTTTGAGCTGTACTTAAAAACTAATCGCAATTTTGCATTCATTTAAAATTCTTTATTTACCCTGGTATTTTTTTAAATGTAAAAACATTTGTATTTTTAAAAATTCTATCAATTTAATTTTATTAAATTTAAAAAATAAGTTTTTGAAAAAGATAAAATAATAGATAAATGAATAATGATAAAAGATAAATGAAAAATTATTTATAAATTTAGTTTTAATGTAAAGATTGCATGCTAATAATAAATTTTTAAATCTTTATCTTTGCAAAAAAATAACATTATGTAAACTTTAACATTATAAAAACTTAGATAGGAATATTTTTAAAAACAAAGCTTTCAATAATTTATCAAAATCTCTTGGAATACACATTCGATCGAAAGTGACATTTAGTACAAATATTTTAAACAACTCCTAACAGTCGGCATCAGAATTGGTGCCGAAATTTCATATCAAATCCCGTTATTTCAGATCAAACGGCAAATAATAAATTTTAAGTCAAATTCTTGTTTCTTCGCAAACCTTAAGTCCAAATGCGAGTAAATATCCACTGAAAAAATGTTGACTTCAAAACTTATTTATCATGCAATGTATTAAATCTACACAAAAAAGTTTCTTGCCTATTTATCACTTGAAGAGAAAATAAAGTTTATTTTTCAAAGAGAACTCCCATTCAATCTATCATAAATCTCTCTCTCTCTCTCTCTCTCTCTCTCTCTCTCTCTCTCTCTCTCTCTCTCTCTCTCTCTCTCTCTCTCTCCCCACAGCCAGCCCTCCCTCTCATCCCAAGTGATTATTGGGTTTACACAAAGAAAGCCATCGTTTCTATCATTTCTATTCTATTCAATCGAATAAATATTTTATACTTTTAGTCAAAATATATGAACAAAATAATAAAAACGATAATAAAAAGTAAATTTTCTTCTTTTAAATTGTGCCCTAAATGTAGACACAGTGCTGGCAATAGAGAGATAAATATTGATAAATAAAATGCGAAATACACTTTAATTCTATAAGTCATTACGTGTTAAACATGTCTAATTCTATTGAATTGGGAGACGAGAAAACAATTTCAAAAGTTATTCCTAATTATAGAAAACGGGATTAGATTCGCGACGAGTGCTGACGGATGCCGGAGTCGATCGCATCGGTTGACTACGATTTGCCAATTTATCTATCGCTCGAAAATATATATATTTATAGTTCTTCTGGTGTTTAGCGTTCTATCAGTTGTCGAGCACTCGATAGGAGAGCGCGTCGACTGAAACGCTAATGTGTTTTCATAAACTGATGTATGGGTTCGAGTCGAACAAGACTTGTATTATTCGAAAATTTACTAATGATATGACATTAATAAAAATCTAAACAGTATTTCATTTGCGTTTCAGGTCGTGATGTGTGCGACACTCGACGCGATGTCGACCCGAAAATGCCTGAAGAGAGTCGAGACGGAGAGCGAGTCTGAGTGCGAGTGACGAGAGAGTAGTGCGACGTTGAGAGAGAGACGGCGGGAGAGACGGTGAGAGAGACGACGAGAGCGAGCTTTCGATGTAATATCATATAAAAGAGTGATATTTCGAGTGCAACTCATTTGGCGAAAACATGTGCACATATTAGGCCTCATCTATGTATCGATAGGTTATGTATGTTATGTATGTCTGGCTATTAATCACGACATAACATGACTTTCCAACTCTGGCACCAAATGTCTGTTCCGATCGACTACTGCAGCGAATGCGTGTCGTTCTGCTGAGGCGTTAGACCCAAACGCACACAAACTCCGAACTAATCACTCATTTCTATCGCAATTCGCACTTTGAATATGTTGTGCACCAGTGGTGGCTGGCATTGCCCCTACAGTGCGATCAAGGATTAATCGTAAGGTGTGTGGAGTGTGTGGAGTGTGTGGAGTGTCGAGAGTGGAGGAGTCGAGAGGAGGGACGGTATGTGCAAGTGTTCGAGTGCTCGAGTGCTGAATGTGTTGGAAGAGTGCCATTGGATCTACTCATCAAATATGGATTAATGTGCTAATCATGTCCGATGACTCAGTGCCGCTCTCAATGTCGACCAGTCAGCCCGTGCCGAGCCATGCCGTGCCAGCCCTCGCCGCCAACTGGAGCACAGGCGCCGGTGCCGGTGCGCCGCCCGACGCGGCCGGTGTGGGCAACGGGTTCGCCGAACTCGTTCAGCTGGCAGTGAACTTCAGCTCATTCTGGGCGCCGACAGCACTGCTCAACACGAACTATGCCATCAATGCCATCAACGCGACACTGGAGGCGAACTCGAGTGACATTTCGGTGCAATTAGTCGATTGTCTCTCATCTCTCAAATGCTTTAATTCGATTAATTACACCGAAAGTGAAAACAACGCAAACGCTGTTAACCAAAGTTTCGCCAATTTGTCCGAAACTGTCGGCGATTCACAACAACACATATCCGCCGCTAATATCACTTTAAATCCTCTGACGGGCTATACATCAGAGACTGAGATAACGACCACTACATTGACGTCTTTGCTCACTGAGAACAGCTCCCGAATCACGACTATCATACTCGAGCCCGACCTACGTGTGCACCACCCGTTCCTCGCCGTCATTCTGGCCATCATATGTGTGGTCGTCGTGTTCGGCAATACCCTAACAATGCTTAGTGTCTACAAAGAGCGGTACTTACACACCGTCACCAACTACTTCGTCGCATCCCTGGCCGCAGCCGACTGTCTCGTCGGCGCTATTGTTATGCCTTTCTCTGTCGTTCACGAAGTGATGAACAAGTGGTGGATCTTCGGGCAGGACTGGTAACCATTGCTTATGGCTATCGATATACTCTTTCCACTCATTTCTTTCATTAGACTATACAGTCGTTTCACTTATTAACTTATGAATAGAGAAATACAGTTTTAACTTCACCATGCTTGTTTGCACTCGCGTGTAGGTGCGATATCTGGCACAGCTTCGACGTGTTGGCCAGTTCGGCCAGTATTCTCAACTTATGCGTCATCTCATTGGGTATGTCTCCCGTTATTCGCGTTTCTAATCAACTTCTTTAACAACAAGTTAACACTTTTTTCGCCGGAATTCGACGCCAAGAATGTGATTAAAATATTTCACTCAATACTACTCTACACTATGTTTGAGGCACTAATCATAGCTCTCTATTCATGTCTTTGAAAATTAATTTCTCGAACTTTAAGTTTAATTATTTATCAATTCTACAGCGAATTTATTTCTCTTTATATACGCAAATTGATTTTCATTAAAGTATGCAGCTTATTTTTCGCTAGTATTCTGGGTCAAGATTTTTTAATTAAATTTTATAATGAGCTTTTTTGCAAGAGCCCTAAACATGTGCGAACTTTGTTTGCGAATTTCATTACAAATTTTGGACAGATAAATTATTGTTATTTAATTGGTTTGGCTTTTGCTTAAATAATTATTCTTATTAATTAGTTTTACAGTTTTAATATACTCTGTAGAATGCACAGTTCAAGTTATTGTGCACTAATAAATTATTTATGTATGTTTATTTAATAATTTTTTTTAGTTAGCTTTAAATATTAAAAAGACTAATTTATTAAACAGTAAAATGTTATTTATTAAAGTACGAATTATAACGTGGGCGATTTAACTAGTCAATTTATATCATTACTTTTTAAATACATGTTAATCTTATAAAGTCTTAATAACTTGCTTGTTAAATAATTTTTCCAAATGTTTAATTATAAACAAATAAAATAAGTTTTAGAAATTAAATGATGTTGTATTGCATATTTTATGAGGAAAGGATTTATTTAAGCATTCATTCCTACAGGTACTTTGAATTTAATTTTAAACTTCTTTTTAGACTGCAGTATAGTGCAAGTATTCATCTATTAATTACATGTACAAATTTATGCAATAGAGAATTTTTTGCATAAAAAACTTGCCCATATGATATAAATACAGTACATGCAAAAAATTAAGAAATTAAAAACATTTCTAAAAAAGATAATTTATATTGATTGGACATATTAACAGGAATTTTGTTGACATCAAAATTAACATGGTCAAATATATAAATTAAAACTTAATTTTTGTTATACGATAATTGTACTACATATTGTACAAGTTTTCAATTCACTACAAATATTTGACAGATTTATAATATGGAAAAATATAAATATGATCAGGATAAAGATGATCAAGAATTTTTATTATGTTTAATCTTAATTACAGTTTGAATTTTGACAAAGCAAATGTTAACTGCATAGTAATTTTATGCACAGCAATAAATAACAATTTTCTCGAATATTATTTTTATACTTTAACATTTTGTGCATGCTTATATTTCAATTTAATTTCTTCAATCTTCGACTATCATTTTTGTTAAGTTGTTTTTTAAAAGTTATAATATTTAACTTTTACTAAAATTGTTAATTGATATTTTGTGTTATTATTATCATGTTAACAATTCTAAAATATTTATAACAGATTTAATTTTTTTTAATTTTATAAATAAACAAGAAACTATCTTTTAAAATAGAATTAATTTAGAGAAATTGTGATTTATAAAATATTTATATAACATAACTAAGACATAACATAACATATCAACTATAAAATTAAAATTTTACGTTATTTGATGAAACATTTTTTTGTTAACTATATTATAATAATTAAATATAAATATTTAGAAAAATGATTTGGCTATAAAAAAAAAGTTGTAACCGTAAAAATATTTTTCATTATATTACATAAAAACTAGCAGGACAATAGTAAAAGAATTTTGTTATAGTATATTTCAATTTAAGATATTGTCGATATAAACACAAATCTTTTGCTGAATTTGCAATATTTTTGAACCAAACTTTTAATTAAATTACTGCTTATATCGCAATTTAAAATTAAGTTGTAATTTAGCGTTAAATTTTTATACTGTATAATTGAAAACTATATATTGAATTGACAAAAGGTTTATATTTAAAAAAGTCAAAAAATTACAATAAAAATTTGAATTTAAATATTTACGAAAAAAGCAATTTTAAACTAGCAAAAAAATTTACCTTGCATAAACGGCATATAGAAAAATGCTCAATTTCTTAAATGTACCCGGAAATAAATATAAAAGATGTATTACACAGTTCAGTTGGTTTGGAATTGGATTTTGATTTAATATTTTGAATGAATTGAATGCATTTGTATGGCATTGGTCTCTAAGAGTGTGTTTGTCGTACAGACAGGTATTGGGCGATCACTGATCCGATAACATATCCGTCGCGAATGACTCCAAATAAAGCCGTCTTTTTCATAGCGTTTCTGTGGATCTGTTCGGCACTCATCTCATTCCCAGCCATTCTCTGGTGGCGAGCGGTCCAGAAGGTAATCGCGTTTTAATGAGCACAGCCTACTCGCCACTGCATTACTTCGCATATATAGAGTATCTGTGCACTGATTCGCACAAATGCGTTAATGATTGACATTGTCGCGCAACTTAAGCATGTTTAATCGCATTACTCAGGAGCCGGTGCCGCCGTTCCGCTGCATGTTCACCAACGACACCGGCTATCTGGTCTTCTCGTCGACCATCTCGTTCTACGGGCCGCTGATGGTAATGGTGTTCACGTATTACCGCATATACGTCGTTGCCAGCAAACAGACCCGAAGCCTGAAGTTGGGCGCAAAGCAGATCCAGTCTTCGTGTGAGACCGGAAACAACAACGCCATCACATTACGCATGCATAGGGGCGGCAAGACCGCCAACGCCGCCCAACACACCTGCGCGCCCGCCCGGCCCAAGTACTCGGGCGACTCCGGCGACGAACACAACGCCGAGTTCATCAATGCCGACGAGAATGGGCTCGAAAAGGGTTCGTCGATTCGCAATATGAAGACCAATTGGTCGGTCGGCCGACGGTTAGCCAAATTGGCCAAAGGTTTCGGAAAAGCTTTTTCTTAATATATTTTTGCTTTTTTATACTTTTCTAAATTATGACATAAATTCTAAAATTTTTGTTTGATTTTTCTCCCATTTATCGCGATTTCTATTCAAACAAAACTATTTGGTTTTGCAATGAATTGAATACAAAAAATAATAACATTTATGCTATGATATAACGATTGGGCAAAAATTGCAAAAATAAATACATAATCGGCAAAACTGTTGTGAAAATCATTTGAAAACGTCTCTCGATTTGTATTGAATTGCGATAATAGAGCGAAAAGCAGCGAAAACACTGGGAATAGTGATGGGAGTGTTTATCCTCTGTTGGCAAGTACTATTTTCGTTTTTATTTGTTTATATCCTTAGGATATCGAATAACTTACGACTTATTGTTATTCTTAAAAATAACTATTGATTCGCCCGACAAACGGGCAGAAGCGGCTGAAATAAATGCTAGCATGTACATCTAGCATAAAGAGGATCGAGATATCGAATACATTGTGTGTTTCATTGCCTAAATAGGTTGCCTTTCTTCGTAACCAACATACTAATGGGTATCTGTGCCGAGTCGTGCGTATTCGAGCCCGACTTACTGCTATCGGTGGTGACATGGCTAGGTGGGTATATGGCTATGTGTGCGCGAGGCAGCGTCAGCTATATGTGCGATGGCATGTGCCGATGTGCCGTGTCTTCCTGCCTGCGCGCCTCTCCCTCTGCCTCTCTCTCTCTTGTGTCTCTAACGTAGTATATGTGCTCTACTCCGGCGCTACAACAATACCGAATACCGTATTTATATTCTTTAGATTTTTGTATTACAGCGCAAAATAACGCGTCGGCTGTGCTGTTAGGGCTGTTAGGATCTAAGCGCTACTGTATATCATATTCATATCAATTAGAGTCAGTGCAGCGAAACTAATTCGATGCACGGATTCCAAAACAATAATCCCTTTTCTTGTTTTGTTCGCTCTTCTCGATCTCCTCGTGCCCGTCGTTCCGGTGCTCTGGTTCGCTGCCGTTGCCGCCGCCGCTCCTGTTGTCTGAATGCGCGCTATCTGTGTCGGCGCCGTCAGGTTGGCTGAACAGTGCGATGAATCCGTGCATCTACGCGTGCTGGTCCCGGGACTTCCGGCGCGCCTTCAAGAAGCTCCTGTGCTCGTCGTGCACGTCGGCGCAGCGCCGCCGCAACAATCTGGTCAAACAGAACCGCTTCAGCTATATCTCGCGCGAAGGCAAACAGACGCCGAAACGCAAGTCCGCCGAAGACATCGGTCTCAACAGTCTCGCCGAAGTGACGCACAGCCAGAGCTGCGACACTCGGCTCAACCGAATGGCCGATACGTTCGAGACATTACCGCTTTGATAGTGACCTGTGATTACACGGACTCGCAATACAAACACCGAATCCCTGTTTCCCCGACTCCTCTCCGCCATCGGTCACAAAACCGCTCAGACTTTCGACAATTCAGCCAAACATTCGTCTCTTGTTTTCCTAATCCGTTCTCTCATTACAGACATTGTTTCACAAATAACTCAATTATTTGCTAATCGATCAGAAATTTTTGTATTTTCATCACCAGTTCTATCAATCATTTGATAATTCAATGTTAATATACTGTTATAAATAAAGAGATGAATATTTTGTTTTTCTAAGTCATATATTAATACTGTATATGTGTTATACTGTATATATGGTATATATAACTCGAATAAGAAATCAGTTATCCTGTGATATATTTTTTAGTTATTTTTCGACAAAAAATTGTTCAAATAAATCAGTCATGCATAATTTCTAAATTACACACCGCAGTTTTTTCTTATTTAATTAAAACTTTACAAATTGTGTTTAAATGCTATTTGAGCAAATGTTCGTTTCGCTGAATAACATGTAAAATACCAATTTATGCAATTTCATGCAAGCTTATTTTTTAAATTAAAGATTTTGTTGACATCTGAATTACAACACGAGATTACTTGTAGAATGTTAAACTGGTTTTTATCTTGCCAAAATATTTAGCAGAATTTATTTTTCATTAAATGTTTTGTAGCGAAACGCACATTTGCAGAATGTAAAATTCAATAAATGTTATCTGGCTTAATTAATTGTCTCAGAATTTTATTTTCAAAAAAGTTTTATTTCATTTCAAATATTATTTACTTTAAAAATGCTAAATATATTCCTTGCTAAAATAAATTGAAAAAATATTAATATTATTTATGGAGAAATATTGTTTACTAAATATATTGCATTGAAAAATTGTGAATTATAATTTTAATCCAGCAATTAAAAATGTTATTTTTGAGTTCCTGTTTAAAAACCTAAATCTATAAAAATGTTAATGACTTTGATTTGTTTAATATTAAAGAAAATAAAAATTTATAAAAATAAAAGCATTAATACTTGATAACTTTATTGTGTTTTCGTTTTGATAGTAACAAATGATTCGACTCTTGTTTATAGATTTGAAGAATTAAGACAAATGAGAAAAATATCCGGAATTATCATTAGTCTACTCTCTATAACAATAAATTCATTGTCAGACCTATTCAAGTGCCAACAGATATTGAGTGCCTTTTTCCATACAAACCAACTTTGTGCTTGATAACTTTATATTCTATTGCTTGAAATCTTAGCGGGCAATAAACAGTATTAATTTAAGGCATAATTGCTTCAAATTTATCCAAGATCAATAATAATTATTAACAGTTGCACTGTTATAAGTATAAAAACAATTTGTGTTAAGTCTATTTGTGTTAACAATTAGGAATATATTAAACATTATTATTTCTTTTAAAATATAATTTTTAATAGATTCATATTAACTAAATGCAAATTTCATTATTAAACTTCCAACATTATAATATGAGAAATAACTAGAATATTCTAATTTATATTTTATAAGCTCTTATTAAATAGAAAATTTATTATGTGTAAACTATTAAATTAGTTATTCAATAGTTAGTTAAATTAAGTATGATCTAAATTAAACAAAATATAATTTTGCTAAAATTTTGCTAATTATTGTATTTAAAATGGGTAAAACGTTATCTTGTAGAAAAGCACTCGATATTACAGAATGATAAAATAGTAACTTAGTTTGAATACAGAATAATAAATACTATGTATGTAAATTACTATATATAGTAAATTGTACGGCATATACAGTACAGTAACAAGTTAGACTTGGAAAATGAATTAATGGATAAAACTATTTGCAAAAACATCTGTTTCTATCACTCTTTCATATAATTCAAAATATTCACATAGTTTCGCAAATACTTTCATTACATAAAACAAAATTATTAGTGATAAAAAATGAATAGAAAGTGAATGCGCTTTACAAATGTCGTTTTTGCAAACAATATACTTGCTAACTTTTGGCACGAAGCCGCTGACAATGTGCTTGAACTCCGTGTTAACTCTTCGCCCAAAGCATCGAATGCAGTGATCATCGGCTCGTTAGCACTCGAACCGATGCCAATGCAGAAGCAAAAGCTGTTACACATCCAGACTCTCTCTCTCTCTCTCTCTCTCTCTCTCTCTCTCTCTCTCTCTCTCTCTCTCCCACCCTCTCTCTCTCTCACACACACTCTCCCACTCCGTCTGCAGTGTTTGGAAGTTGGATGAAGTGATGCTCAAACTTAGCACAACATTAGAGCAGAAGTAGTGCTTTACGCGAATCCGAACTTCAATAACATTCGGATCACTCGATCGGCTCTACAGACCGACTGCTTCACAGACTATAGGAGTTTTGATCGCAAACTGACGGACATTGCAGACATTGATTTGGACTCAAACAACAGTTTTAACACTTCCAGCGAATTGCGCACTCATTACACGAACTCCGGTCGTAGTGTTCGCTTCAACACTCGCTTATATATCAATTGATTTCTTCTCGTTTTACAGAAAATGTATTAATAATTTTTAATTAGGTTTGGATATTTTACTAAACTGTACCTGTGCACATTTTAATAACTTAGGTTTGACTACCAGTGCTGATAGCGCATGTAATGAGAGGAAGGAAACGGCTGTCAACGCATTCGTTATATCATATTTATAGATTTAATTAAAATTCTTATTTTTAGCCAGTTGCAAATTTAATTTGACTAACTTTTACTGCAATCTCGCAAAACTACAACATGTTTGTATTAATTTAAACATTAGAAAATTGTTTGCACTAAAATTTATTAATAAATAAATAATAATAAATATCTAAATTATTAAATAAAATAATAAACTAAACAAGCTTGAAGTTTATTGTGTTTGATAATTTTGGTAAAACAAAATGTGATTGATAATATTTTGAAACTCATAATTGCATTTAAGCATTATGTATTTTTGATTAATTTTAGTCAGTAATTAATATAACTTCATAACGATGTTTATAAAGTTTGCAGTCGATTTTTAAAAGTCAACCCCCTTATGTATTGTATAAAAACAGCATGATAGCTAAACCTATTTTTTTTATTCAAATCAATTATAGATTTTTTTCTTACTTATAACTAAAGCCCTTCAGAAACAAGTAAAATGTTTAAATCCAAACACATTTTTGAAAGATTCTTACAAAATATTTTGATATGATTATATTTACCCTGGGCAAAAAGCAACATGCATGGAATTAATTTTAAATAAAATATTTCAACTTTTTGATAAAATTTATTATCTTTACAATTGAATTAAAATTGTAAAAATAAGCAAAATTTGTTTTAAAATATCATTTTATCATTAATAAAAGTAATCACAATTTAATTTGAGATGTTTCTACAGATATTAAACAATTTAACCATTTATTGCTCATTGCATTGCAATTTCTCATTTAATTCGAGTTATTCAGAAATAACTGCAGTGTAATTTATTTTCTTGAATAAACATTTAAATAGCAGAGATTACATACCCTAATGAGTTGTTTTATAAATTTTCGCAAACATTGAAAAACTATTCGAAACGTAAAAAAATAACAAAATAATAAATGATGTCTCACAGCGGGCCGACTCTCATCCAATTCTATTATTACCCGAAAAATGTTTTTTCTCTTTTCGCTGAAAACTTAAATCTATATAATATATAAATTGTATTCAAGAAAAAAGATTTAAAATTTTCTTTCAATAAGAGTATTGATTTTTCGTCTCTTTTAAGCTATTGATTCACGCATTCAATACTAATTTTTCATTTTTATACTTTTTTTTTGCATTTTTTTCTGTTTGACTTCAATTCAACACATTTTGTGATTGAAGACAATTTTCTGACATAATTAGAAATATCTTTTTATTTAAACTAATTTTACAAATTAAGTGCTGACATGAAAAATGTTAACAATATAATTTACTAAAATGTTTATGGTTATATTTGCAATAATCTTACCAATCTGCATCTTTGTAGCAATATTGTTATAACAAATAATGGTTTTAATATTTGTAAAATTCTAATACGGTTTTTATGTATTTATAAATACTAAGCTATTAAACTATTTTACTAAAAAAATTAAATATTTATTAGTTTAATGTTAAAAATAAACGAATTAAATTTATCGATTTTACTTACAACTAATCTATATACGTAGAAAGCATTGCTTAACTGTAACTATCAAATTTTTAATCAATGTTATTTTTAAAAATATTGACACAAGTTAAGTGAGAAAAGTAGCTTGTTTATATAAACCACAGTTGAGCTCAAATCAAAACTCAAAAGCGTTTTTAGAATTTGGAAAACTATTTAAGAACTACTTAAATATGGAATCGACTCATAAGACTCACATTTAGTTAAGTATACTGAGAACCAAACATATTGTATGCTGAACATTTTCTAAATTTTGAATTTATATTTCTATAATTTAATTTTCTAAGCAATAAAATATTAAATATTATTTTCTAAACTTGTGGGGGTTTTAATACCTTACTTTGCTTTATTTTTACTGGTCAATTTATATAGATAATGTGCATACTTTATTATTGGTATTATTCTAAAAACTACTTTTTTCAAAATATTATATATTTTATTTGTATGATTAATAGAAAATTCTATAAAATATACAGTATAAACTATAAGAGCAATAGATGTGTAAATTGAGTAATGCTAATATTATTCATATATCGTACTGCGATTATAAAACGTAACAAAATGTGAGCTAAAAATAACAGTTTTTAGCATTTATTTGCGATAATTCAAAGTTTTTAAACTTAATAAAAAAGTATATTTATATGCATTAGCCATCAATTTATGTGACCATAAAAATCAAATTGGCGAAATGCTATTTAATTTGGAGAATCATTCAAAGTATAATCCATTTATCTTCTCGTATTTAGAAGTAAATGTAAATAAATGTTTTTCCCGATATATTTCAAAGTCTATTAATAACTCATTCAATCTTTTGAGGTATTTGTGAAAAATGTTGAGCGAAGAGCGAAAATAGGGCTCAAGAGCCGAGACATCGATTATAAGCGAAAAGTTAAATAAATAGATAATGGAATGCATTGAATGGTTTGCCGGAGAGAACGCGAACTAAACCTAAACTTTATTTTTATAGACTGTCTCTCAAAATGATAGATCAAATGATGGCATCGGCACTGGCTCTGGCACTGGCAGCCCAACCATCTGTGCAAATGGGACGGTAGGCCTCATTAATGGATTTTTCATCAACTTAACCCAGCTCAATCTTATATAGATTCACTACAGCCTAGTAACCTTGCTCATTTACTACAATTTAGATTTGCCTTTAGTTTTATACATATAGAATAAGTGGTATAAGGAGAGCAAGAGGGGAGGGAGGGAGGGAGGGAGAGAGAGAGAGAGAGAGAAAGAGAGAGAGAGAGAGAGAGAGAGACAGAGAGAGAGAGAGAGACAGACAGAGCAGTGATTGTGTTGGCATTGATTCGTTTGCCGACCGACACAATCAAGTTTGTACTCAACTCTCAATACGTGTGTATATGAGAGTCAATATTAACTTCTCGTAAGAATAGGCACTGAAATAGTCATTAAATTCTGAGCGAATATCCGAATATATTCGAGTGACAAATGATTGTTAGTTTTACTCTTTTTTTTTCGCTGTTTTTCCAAATCTAACTGCAATTCTGAATTCGCAGTCTTTGGTTGAGTTGCCGACAGCGACCGAACGACGAGCAAAAATTTCTTTTTTATTATAGCTTTAAATTTATTCATTTATTTTTTACAATTTTAAATAAAACACTAATTTATTCAAAATCGTCGAAAATTATGCATAAAAAACATTTAAAGTATTTTGTAAGAACTCCGTATTTAACATGTTTATTTACATTTTAAATTTTACCGCTTTTTAAAACAAATTTTCAGTTCATAAATGTTGGATTAGATTTTGAATTTTATATTAAAATGTATTTTACATGTGTATTTATTAAGATGCATGTTTTGCAATTTATCATGCAATATTTTTTATGAATTTGCTAATAGAATTAAATATAGTCAGCGTCGCATCATTTTCTGTAATTTAATTTTGTTTAATATTATTAGATAGTAATTTTTTAGTCAATATTTTATACAATGTATATGTAATTTATTATAATAAATTGTGCTTAAAATTACTTATCTAACTCTGGTAAATTTGATAATAATCAGTTTAAATTAAGAAAATTATACCAATAATATTCATATAAGTTATTTTGTATAAACATTATACAATGAGTTAAGCAAATAATTAAAATTATTAAATAATAATATTTTATCATGTATTCATATAATTAAATATCAACATTCATATTTATTAAACTAGTAGAAAATATAATACTATATTAAAACAATAAATTAATTGTATTAATTAATTAGCCTTACAGTAAATTAATAAATACAGATGAAATTTGCTTTAAAAATTAGAAATATACAGATACTGTATAACATAAATGTTACATTATTTTGAAAAATTAACCAACTCAAAAAAATATTAATGTTAAATATTCACCTCTTATCAATGTCTGATTTATTCACTAATATTATACAGTATATGATGCATTTAAACATGTTTGACATCTTAAATAGAACATTTTAGTATTTTACACGTAAAAAAGTTTACTTAAAATTTCCATTGATTGACGCTTATTATGCATTTTTTATATTGAATATACAGTAGCATTTTATAATATAAAACATCTTATTTTAAAACTAACATAGTAAAAGCAAACTTTTATTGGTTTTTGAGGTTTAAAAAGCTTGTCTTTATTATATGTTTTTATGTGCTGAAATTTTAAAAGCAAATTGTTAAATAAATTTTGCTCACAAAACTATAAAATAAAAAATAATTACTCTAGTTTTAGTATGTTTATTGTTTAAATATTATTATTGCTATTTAATATATACAATTTTATTAACATGACAAGTTTTATTTTGCAATTTTTAGATTTTAAGAAATAAAATTAAAATTTATTCGTTAAGAAAACCAGATCTGCTGTTAGATTTAAAAAAAATATCTGATAAATATATGCGTTTTAATAAATCTTGTTTATTCTTATTGTATATTCTTGCAATGTTTTTAATGCTGCTTTTATATTTTAAATATAAAGATGGTAATATATAACTTAGTATACTATATATTAACATTAGCAAATTTATTATCAATATATTATATGTTTATATATTATTAAATTGACTATTTACAATATTTATTGTTACAATTAATAATCTATTGTACTTATAAACTAATAAACCATGTTATGTGTATAAATTCTAATTTACCATTAACTTACTTATTTATTTTAATTAATTCAAGATTACTATTTTCATATATTATTTGATATTTATAAAATTTTAATATAGTTAGTAAAGATAACATGAAAAATGTTCAAACTAGCATCTATAAAACTAAATACTAAAGCAAATACACAGTATGTTTTCTACAGCACATTGAATCTAAATTAAGCAGTTTACAAGTCGGCTGTTGTGGATGTTTACCGATTCGCGATTGAATTGATTTTTTGCTAAACATTTGTGCATTGCATGAATATCTGTTATCCGAGTGACAGATAAAATATCTTGTTAGATCTTCGGTTTTGTTTTCTTTTGCAAATATTGAGACTTTTTGGGTTCAACTGATGATCAGTTCGAAGAATAGAAGCACTGATTCTGTCGTTTCTTTTCTCGTCTTCTCTTTCGCCTCTCATTTGATATTCGGTTTATTATATCGACTCGAATACGACATTTAATACCAGTTTTTCATCCAATTTAGATCTGCTATTGTATCGCAAAAATATGCATTCGATTTATTTAATTAACTTAATTTTCAATTCAACTTCGCATGAATGTATATACTGTACGTACTGTACAATGTTTACAAAACCAAATAGTACAATAGCATAAATACATTGTGCTTTTTGTTAATTAAATTAAAAAATTTTTATTGTAAATTATTCTCTATATTTGCAAAAATATAACATTTATTAAATATTTATTTTTTAAATATATATAATAAATATTTTTCAGATTGCCAAATACATTGAGTTTTACATATTTGCAATTTATTATTATTAATATAAATAGGTACTAAAAGTGTGACTAGGTATTTTGGTTACAAACTGATAGTTCCGGGAAATCAAGCAAATTTGATGTGATTTTTAAAAAGCGCATGATACAATTAGCTTTGTAGCACTAGTGACTGGCGTTTGGGATGAGCGCGGCCTACGAGGCCGTGAGCCGCAGCTCTAATGGAAGTCCGCCTCCGATCCAAAGCCTACTTTATTTGATGACAATTCCACGCATTCGACGACATATTTAAGTGAAGCGAAAGAGAGACGAATGCAGACATCGGAGCGAAGAGACGCGAAAAGAGAGGAAAAACAGAAACATTTCATCTTTTCATTAACAAATTGCTTGGATTTCGGCCTAAAAAGTAATTGATTTTATATTACAATCAATAAACGCGAAAAAAATACAAAAACATTTCGTTTCTGTTTCGCATTTTCGGCGCTAAATAAAGCGTTCGTTTGATTGCATTCTTCGCACGTCTTGACTGAAAAATATATTTTTTTAATTCACTTAAAATCCAATTACGGTTTGATTGCATCGAAAACGGCTTTTGTTTCGATTCGCGATATATCGCGCATTCGTCGACGTAATCGCAAAAAGGCTCATAAATTATGCAAAACTTTATTTTATTACATATTTATTATACAGCTTTTTGTTGCGAAAAAAAAGTTTTTTTTTCTCTCGTCTCTCTGTTTGACGATTTCGTTTTGATTGCTTAGCATTTTGTTTCTGTTTTGAGTCCATTTTTGTCGAGAATTTATTGTTCAAATAAATGCCTCGAATTTGAAACTGTATTCCCATTTCATTACGATTACGATTTGCGTTCAGTGCCCACCGATCGCTCATTCGCTGGATGTTTGAAAAATCGCTTATATTTTAAGATAAAAAGCAAATTCGCCTTTTATTTGATTATAGCCTCTAATGGACCGCAAATTGCTGCATACGCTTCGATACCGGAAATACGAATTGAGCATACTTTTTTTTTTGCTTTGTTCGATTAAAATTCGTTTTTGTATAATTGCTACGATTATTTCTGTAATTTTAAGCTACCATGGTGCAATAACACATAACAATATATTTTTATGCTGTTTAGAACGTTTTTATATTAAAATATTATCGCTTTAATTTAATTCGAATTTAATCAAATGTTAATTAAAACATCAACTTTATAAATTATTTGAATCAGATCAAAGTATTCACTCTATTATGGAATAAATTTCAGCAAGGATATTATTTGATGTTAAGAATTAAAATAGGTATTATTGCTATAAATTAATTAATAATGTACCTCAATATCATTTCATATGTGCGCCATATATGCTGTAAATTTTTATTTTCATTTTTATATAAAAATGCATAAACATAAGAAATATGCAGTAAAATTATATAGTTTAGAACATTTTATCCTCTTATGAAAAACGCATTTAATTATCACGTTTAACCATAATTTATTAAACAAAACAATATGTAAATTTGATCGTAGAATAATTTACATATATCACAAGTAAAAATACCTATATTAATCTAAATAATAAATATAATATATATAAATTACCTGTACTACTCGTTTTGATTTTTGTCAAGTTCTTTTTACAATTTGTTATAATTTTTAATAATATTTATAAACATGACAAATTAGTTAAAATTAATTAAAGATACATTAAAATTTAAGTTTTTAAACAAAATTTTAACAAAATTATTATTATTTAATAACTAGTACTTTAAAACTATACTAAATAATGTATGTTTTATTAATATTGGTTATTTTAGTTTATAAAGGCCTGTCGTCGCATATAACTTATACGTACATAACCTTATCCTATAAAATAATAAATTCAACAGTGTAATGCAATTGGGAATTACTGATAGTCTTTCTCTGGACGACAAAACTTTAAAATAACACTGTGTAAAATCAATTAAATCAATATTTAAAAAAGTTTGAGCACAATCGGTTATATAAAAGGTATATTAAAATAAAATTTACTATGTAATTGTTATTTTATTTAAAAATTATTGACCATATTGTGCACAACAAGTTAAGTCGCATTTTTATGCAAATATTAAAGTAATGTTTGTCAAACACATAGCAAAAGTTTTTTTTAATACACAGCACTTATTGCACTAAATGTTGGCGCAATAAAAATGTAATTTATAATTAATAGCAAACAATAATTTTATTTGTTTTTGACTTTGATTATACAACAGTTACAATAAAAACAAACACAATGTATCATATTAAATTAATGTGTTTCAGTTAAAAGCTAAACCAAAATTATTATATACAAGCTAATGTTTAGTTAGACTGCTATTCTGGACATCAAAGCACATGTATACTTTGAGATATGTTTGGTAACATGGACAAAACAGAGAATTTAATATAAAATGTTGTTACACCGAATAATAACGTAACTATAATAAGTTATTTATTTACAAATTGATCTGGTTTAGCTTCTAATACAATTGACACAAATAATATTAATACAATTATAGTAATATATATTCAAAAAATATATTTATTTTTGTATTGAAAGAAGGAATTTAGTTCTTCTCAATTCGTTCGCCAAATACTATCGCAATAATCAGTATTTCTATTCTCGTATTCTTTACATTCATTTGGTTTGCGTTCGTATTCTTTCATTCAATTTATTCCTGTATTCACTCGAATGGAAAATCTTATTACTAAGCGATAGAATATTCTCTACTTATTACACACATATAATCAAAATATTATATAAAGGTTTACCAAATTTTCAAACTATTTTATTAAGTTCATTCAAATAGAAAACGAATGCATAGATAATTTTTTATAGCTTTAAATAATTTTGTCTGCAGTGGTTATTCCATATTTTGTTTAACAAAAACAGTTACAATTTTATTTTTATTTAAAAATTAGCACAATAAAATGTTTAACAAAAATAATATTATATATTTTTTTTCTTAGCAAAAGCATTTATTCTTGTTTAATATTAGACATAATTTAATAACTATTTCAATAGAAATCCTGAATTGTTTGAACGTTTTGGTTGGCATTAAAATAGCGATAAAAACTGTTTTGATATAAATTTCTCAATAATATTAAAGAAATGGCAGAAATAAATCAGTTTAAGCAAAATTAATTAGATATTAGAGTCAGAAATCAAATATCAGCGGTTCATATGGCATCGAAATTAGAAATTATTGCAATCGCACTCACATTACTCATTTGCTTCATCACAATTTTGGTCGATTTAAGAAAATATCTTGTTGCAAAGAACAATAAATAACACAAAAATTATTTTGTTTGTTCAATATAAAGAATTTATTATTATTGATAAAACAATTTAATTTTTAACTACTTGGTGTAAATTAACTGTTACTCTATATGAACTTATACAATAAACTTAATTAAGCTTTTAAATTTAATATATTACTAATTACATTGCAATTAATTACAGTATAAAAACTCATTAAAGTAAAAAAAAACATTTAGACATTTAATATTTTATACAGTATTAAATTATCTTCGAATGTTATGTCTACTAAAAATTAATTAAAGATTAAGGTAACTACTATTAAATTTAATATTATAAATATAATTTAATTATAAAAAGTTATGCAGTGTAACTTTCTAACAATAAAATATATTATATACATATTTACTATTTGTTTAGAAAACTACATCTGAAATAGCATTTGCAAAAAAAGATTAACAATTAAGCATACTAAAATTAATCTCTGTGTTTAAAAACAAAGTTTATATAATTAATAAAATTAATTTTGTTTAATGTAATCAAAATTCGTTTTATTATGCATTTTGTACAACAATAGTGATTCGCATTAGTATTGAGTTTATTCAATGCGTTCATTCAAATGGCACAATATTTACATTATTAATTCAAACATGTACAAATGTTAATATTTATATAACTTTTTTAGTAATTAGAATTCAAATACATCTTTAAAACAAGTTTTGCATAAATTATGTCTATTTATGCATTAATAATTATTAGCAAAATTGTATTAACTTATAGGAATAAAACAAAAATCTCTTTGTTGAAAAAACGTACATGCGCTCTTTCAAACCTGAGCGATGTATATTAGTTTTTAAAAATTATACACTTCAAAAAACCTTAGTTAATTTATAAAAATAACTACTTGCAAAGTAAAGTAAACATATAATAGAGATTATTAATTGATATAGATGTTAATTTAATAAGTTTAATTGAATTTAAACTAAGTTAGCCAAATTAAACTGTTTGAGAGAAAACTTTTAATTTTACAAATAAGCTCTATACTTTTCCATCGGTAAAATTCAATAGAGTATTCAACAAATTGAGCATGTTGATGTGGCCGCATATTTCGGTTATACGCCATTTGCTAAACTCTGTTTAACGATCAGTATTCCAATTGATTGTCGCGAATGCAGACCTATTGAGATGATTGAAGACATTCATTAATTCGACGAATTATTGTCGAAGTAGTCGACAGATAACTAGCGGACCATTAATGGCCAATAAATCAGTCGGACATCAGTTATGCGATGCAAACGCAGCCAATCATTGCATTCAAAGCCATCGACGACTTACTCCCGATTCTATTCATTAGTTTCGGAGAATAAATGTTAACAAATGTTTGATTCATTCGAATTTTTGCAAACATTTCACTTCATGATAAATATTTGCGCAACGAATTATCTTGGTTAGATTAATTTTTAATTAGATATAAGCTTGAACTAAATTTTGTTTTTGTATTAATGTATAAATTTAGCAAGATAAACTATAAAACAAATAACAAATTTTTAAACAATGACCATGTTCTTGGTAATATATTGTTTACATCGTTTAAATCCCGTTTTTAACAAACATGTACCAACTAACAAAAAAATACTGTGTATTGTAGACGTGGTTTGCAATTTGATTATTACATCGCAACTCGGCCTACGCTCTGCCTATATTCGCAATAATAATACGAGTTTTAGTGACACATCTGTTCGATCCAAACCATATCGTATTGGATATAAGAAATTAAATTATTAAATAATATTGTTTTGTCTTTGTGTCATAACTTTATCTCAAAATTTCATTAAAATTGTAACATAGTGCAATTTAAGAGCTTTAGAAGAAATAGGCAGTTTATGAAATCGTACAAACCTTATATTACAATTTTAGCAACATACTAAAGGCATTCTAGTTTAGTTTAGATAACATTTACTATTATTATTTAAATTTATATTAAAATAGATTTAATTTGAAATAAAATTAACAGTAATTATTTAATCAGTTCAATGTAAAATTAATTCTATTTGTAGCAAGCAAATAAGGCAATGACAATGGCAGTGGCAAAGGAAACGGCGAGTGTTTAGCACTAGTTTTCATCAATATTTTTGTATTAATAATAGTTTTTCGATTCGATTAGAGGACAGACATCACGACATCGAAGCGTCGATCAAATGGAGCGCAACTCAACTCACAGTCAAAGCTAAAGATTTGTTATTTGATTAGAAATGAAAGTCTAATCTGATTTGAATGTCAAAACTTCTAACAATTATTGCTTATTCAATAATATTCGGAAATATTTGCCAAGTCTATTGTCAATCCTAATGTTCAAATCAAATAAGTCATGCTAACAAATAAGTATTTGCAGTTGTAATTAAAATGTTTTCCCACAATTGCATTCATTTATATAATTCAACAACAAATTAAAATACAATCATTTTAGTTAAACAAATTATTTTAGGTTCATGTTGGTAATTGAGGGTTTATTTTTTAAAATAATCATGTCAAACTTTAATAGTAATTGATTTTATAGTTTACATAAATTGATACTTAATTATATTTATATGATAAATTATTTGTCAAATACTCCAAGGTAAGTTATAATTAAGTTTTTAATATTCTACTATCAACTATTTATTAAATTAAATATAAATTAGTTTTATTTTTATTTATTTAGCATGGTTAAATAAATCTGTCTAATTTCACATGATTAATTTTGATGCAAAATACCAGCATTGCAAAATTAATTTATATATGCAATTTTTAAAGTAAAACCTGTATTTTAAATATAAAATTAGTATTAATTAATAAAAAAAATTACAAATATGTTTGTGCCAAAGCAAAATGCTCTTAAATAAAGTTAACAGCACACTCAAACCCTATATAAAAGCATGGTGAGTTTGATTAAAAAAGTAAACAAGGGAAAATTTAAAACGAATTGCAAACTTATTCGAAAGTATTTGTTTAATTTGAGTTTAAATTAGAAATTTGTTATTTGTATCACTAAAAGGATTTTAAATCTATTCCCATTACAACTCAATTCATGTTTATATAGTTTTTAGTTATTTCACGAATTAAATGATTTTCAGTTTCGTTAGGCCTCTGAGGGCTTACTCTTTGAATATTTGACTTATTTTCAGTCAAATGTTTTAAATAAAATTCTAGTCTTAATAATCTGGTCATTGAAACAGTGTATTAGACGCTCTTCTAACGCGTGAATTCATTAGCATTTAATTATTTTTAATTTTAACTTTCAAAAAATTAAACTCAATACAAAATCAACGCTTATAACATGCAAGAATAATGTCATTTTAAAACTAAATATAATTAAATACACAGACAGTTAATTAACAATGCTAATATATAAATAGATAAATCAATATTTTAACAGTAACAAATAGTTAAAAATTTAAACCAAAACGATAAAAAATTAATCAATCAAAAAATTAACCATTAAACTTTAAAATATTTTTAAAAATAGCTAGATCTAAAATATTGGAAACTATATGTAATTTTTTTAAATAAACATATAACTTATTATTTAAAAGTTAAACTATGCATTGTATAAAAATACTCACTCATAAGGAGAATTTAGCCCAAAGTTTATTGATTACAATAATTTCGTGTTATTTTCAAGCAAGCAACATTTATAACAAATCCGAAGCAAAAATAAAAACTATTATTTATTGCAAAAATGTCGGCGAAATAAATAAAAGATAGTATTTATCTGAAAAGAAAAATCTTTTTGCGTTTAATATTGAAAAACAAATTGATTGGAAGACAACAAATAATATATTTTAAGATAAAAACGTAACAAAAATAGCGCTTCAATTGCAGAGATGGAGAAGATTTAAAAGGAAATCAAAAAGAGTTAAAGAGTTGACTCGAAATTGTTCTCAAATTTGATTAGAATTAGAGTCAAAGCAACTGAACGCTAGTGTATGTCCAGAATAAATGTCGAGTTTAGGGATACGACTAATTCGAGTGATTAGGTCAGAGCCAGGGGTTGGTCGGCGTTCGATGCTGTGCCGTCTGGGTGTGCCGCCCGGGTATGCCGCCCGGACAGGCATGTTTTCTTGTCTCGATTCTGTTATTTCAATATTATTTTAAAAATATTATTTGATTTTAGTTTAAAACATTTCTTTCTTTTATCAAACACTCATTTATTAAAAAAAATTATTATAGCTTGAAATACTTTAAAATTTAACTTTTCTATTTTAACTAGTTAATTTACAATAAGTTTAACCAATAATTTTACTCATAATATTAGCCGAGTATCCTCTTATTAATCTATTTGTAATAATATTATTTTACACTGTTTTTTTTGTTAAAAATATTTTTATACACTGCGAATGTTGTACTAATACCGGCTTTGGGTAACTCGACGTAACGAATAATTTATAACAAAATCGAAATACAATTAGATTCGCATCGAATGGACGCCAAATAGAAACTAATTACACGAACAGCGAAACAAAAGTTTATTTAATTTAAGTCCCAAATAGTTGTGATTTAATATGCATTATATAGAAAACTCGGTTTGTAATGAAATTCTTTAATAAGTTATTGTTTATACTCGAAAGTTTCAGCTGTTTTCAGTATACTGCAATTAATGCAAAATGTAATTGAAAATGTTTGAAATATAAGCAAGCATGATTTATAAAAATGCATTTTTGTTTATTAAAAGTTAGTCAATTAAATCGAAAAGACGTAAAGAGTAAGAACTTGAAATTAAACTTGCTATTAAAAGATGATATGGTAGGCATGGCACAAAATGCTCATTTTTAAAACTTAGTAACCATTTACTTGTTTGTCTGTTTAAACCTATTTTACACAAATTATATTCTCATTTATCAAAATATAATCTCTCGTCAAAAGAGTGTTTAAAAATAATTTTATATTTGATATCAAAAGTCTGCGTTAAATCGAAATGTTAAAAATAGGCATGCAAATCTCTTGAATACACGCTAGAATTCAGTAAATTTATTCAGAATTTGCTTGTTATATTTAAAAATTTAAAGAATTTTTAATTAACTTCCTACTAATTTATGCAGTTCGAAATAACAAAAAATTATTTAAAAATCACCATGGCAGTGTAAGTAGATTAAAGTGTTCAAAACATAAACCATCAGTGCAATTTTTAATAGCCGCGCAGTTGCACTCAAATTTAAAACAAATTTTTCATGATTACGTTTCAATTTCGGCTGATTGACAATCGAGTACTTAAAGTCGAATTGGAGATAAATTGGCGAACTTAGCATGATACATTAAGCCTACCGTCGAAGCCATTGAGATTTACACGACTGTCACCGAATCAAGTCTAAGGTCGAGAGGAAAATCAGTTTCTAATCAAATCAATCTTTATTTGTATTGAATAGTTGGCTATATTTAGAAATTTATATACAGTATACACAGTTCGACAGTATATACTGTATAAAAAGCTTAAACATTATTTTGAGTAAAGCTAAAGAAATTAATGGCAAAATAATCTTTCACGTAGCATCTTTTCCTCATTATGTGTAACATGTTCAACCGACAAAATGGACCGTAACCTACCAATAATTGTGAAATAATATACAGTCTATTAACAATCATATAAAACTACTATGTAATTTTTAAAACCCTAAGTTTTCATTGCTAAATTAATATAAGAACCTCTGTTTGCAAAATAATCTAGATTGTACATATAAGCAAGCCTAAAATTGAGAATCAGTTAATGGATTTTTAATTATCATTGCTAATATTCTAGCTAAAACCATCTTGGTAATTCGAGTCACTGATATAGCATAGCTGACAATATTCGGTAAATTCCGAGAATTTCGATTCAAATACAAGAATCGCAGCCAAACGCCGGCGCCATCTGTCGGCCGACATCCGTACGAATTAAGGCATTAATTACGAGTTATTTTCAAACAAAATAAACAATTCGTTGAAAACGGGATTCAATTGAAGACTAAAATACATTTGAATTGAATTGAAATCAATTAAACTGTTAATCAAATTAACTATTTTTATAACACATCCGATAGTTTTGATTAGTTTAGGAAAAGTGTTAATTAGTTTTGATTGAATTGAATAAATAGATCGCTTTGTTTGCGTTGAAAGCATTTGAGGAATTCGTGAGTCATTGCAGCGATTGTTGTCTTAATTCGCGATTCAATTGAATTGAAATAAAAGCAATAAAAGTGTTAATCAATTGAATAAATAGTTTCGGAATTTGTTTGCGAAGAGTCGGCAGAGAATGTCATCGACCGTCGAATTGGATTCGGAAGCGCTGATCGCGAAGAGCCCGACCCGAGCGCCGCATTTGCGCCAAAGTATGGCCAGTCCTCGCAGTCCGCAAACGGCCAACGACTCACACCTGTATGAGAACGACGCGATGAGTCGGCCCTATCTGCCCGACTGCTGGACCGACGGCAAGCGCATGACAGCACTGATGGCGCCGTTCCGCGCGCGAGAGGCCAACCCCGAGGGCTGGGACCTGAAGATGACGTTCTGGACCAACTGTATCGCCAAGTGGTCGCTGCAGACGCACGCAGTCGTCCTCTCCGTCGACGACGTCGTGAAGGCCTTCGAAAGGGGACCGAAACGGCCGGACATTCAATGCATTCAACTTGTGTTGAGTCATATGAAGCGAAACAAAAGTCTCGTCTCTTTCGACGACTTCAAGTCGACGTGTGATAGGAATGCCAACAAAAGTTGGATTAATTGGGGACTAAATGTCTTCGTAGTTAAGCCGCTGTCCGTCGGCTGGTCTCTGATGTCGAGCCCGAAGAACAACAGCTTTTCCGAAGAGATTTTGCCGGAAATCAGTGCGAAATCAAAGTTCGTTTTGAGTCAAACACTGCAAGTGATGTCCGAAGAGCTGAACAAATATCTGAATCAATTAGAAGACATCGATTGCATTCGAGTCGACAATCTGTACCACAAATGCAAAAACCAATTAGACGTGAGTTTCGAAACGTTCGAAGTCTTAGTCAGTAATCTCGAGACCGAAAACAAACTGAAACTGTTTGTCGACAACGGGATCCGAATCGCGAAGATCGGCAAAAACGTGGACATCAATGAGTCGGACATCGGACTCATTCGGCTCCAGTTGGCGAAGGAGTTACTCGACAACGAAATCGAAAAACTCGAGACCGAAATCGAGTCGATCCGCGAAGAGGCGAAGGTTTGCGTTCGGAATAAGAATCGCGAGAAAGCGGTTCTGCTGTTGAAGCGCAAGAAGAGGGTTGAGACGAATGCGGCGAAGAAGTTGACGCAACTCGACAACGTCGAACTCCTCATCGACCAGTTGGTCAACTCGACGTCGCACAGCGTCGTCCTACAGGCCTTCCAGAGGGCCAACGAAGCGCTCAAACTCGCCAACAGTGGCCACGAAGACATCGAGACGACTATCAATGACGTCGAGGAGACGCTCGAAGTTGTCAATGAAATGGTTTCCGATGTGAGTCGACCGCTCGTCGCCACCGATTACGAGGACATCGACGAGGAATTGGATGACCTCTTGAAGGAACTGAATGACCAGAAGAGCGAAGACGCGAAACGAGCCGCTGATGATCAGCGCAAACAGCGAACGGACGACGAATTGGCGCAAGTCTTGAATGATCTGTCCGTCAATGACGAGTCGTTGACTGAACCGAAAGCGAGTGAACAAAACGCCGTTCCCTTAGCGGCGAACTAAATGTTGGCCATAACTACTGTTCAAGTTTTTCAACCGCTTTAATAGTCTTCTGATTATTATATTTGTCATTAAAATTCTTTTTTATATAATTAGGTATTAAATAAATAAATTTTTGTATTAAATAATCCTTTTTGTGATTTTAATTGCAATTAATTATGAAATTAATGTTTTTGCCACTCATTTTGTATTTAAACGAATGATATTTTGTATCGCAAACAGCTATTAGTGCCTTCATATCCACCCGTTCCGCTGTATAGACGCACCGAAAGAGCTTATGATATAATGTTCTTTAATAATAATATGAAATTCAAAAAAATTCAGTCTTGTTGTTTTTTAAAATAATAAAAGAAAAACTTTATTTCTAAATCTTGTTTTTATAACGCATTAACAAAAAACATTTGTTTTTTAAGATTTAAAGGTTTGGAATTACAATTAAATCATATTTTTATTTAAAAGTTTATTACAATATATACTTAAATAACAATTAGGTTTTTACGAAGTTATTTTAGACTTCATATTTTTACTGTTATATTAATAAAACGGTTAAAACGGGTTTTTGTTTGTTATTCATAGCGATATCCACTCAATGGCACTACAGATGAGAATAAGTTTTCTACAGAATATATGGGATTATCAGATGCTTTTGGCGGATAGTTCTGTTCAAATTAGTAATTGTTTTTATCATTTTTATTGTTTTCAAATACGAGTTTCAAACAAATATCGCGAAAAAATGAGAGAATTTATTCGTTTTCTACCTAAAGATCTATTTTATTCGCAATTTAATCCCTCGTCTCAGCAATTCTCGTCAATCAGTATTTTATTCTCATTTCTCCGGAATTTCTGTTTTGAATTTAAATCCAATTTTCAAATACTCACTCATATTCTCATTTGAATCGATGGATCGCCGTTTGCGCGCCGATAGATAGGCCAGTAGTGGGTAGTCCTGTTGGAGCGGCATCTGATCGATACATACGAAATACGAATCATATAGTTTAGGAAAAGATGCTTGGTTAGTTTTTTTCGGAGGGGATAAAAACGCAATTATATTCTTATTTCGAAAAATATAAAATAAAAGATTTTCGGATTTGATGTTTAGGAAGAAGAGAGAGAATTATATTTTTATTTTATCGATCAATTCACTCGAATGGGCTAACTGTGTGCGGAACTGATGGATCACCTCATTAGGGTTGAGCCGATTTTGCAATCGTTGCCATTGTTTCGCTTCCATCGCTAATCGGCGACTCAATCGCATCAACGGATCGATCGCTTCATCTCTGGTCTCGACGTTTTCGTAGGCATTCGCCCGCTTTTTGCCGCAACCCGTGAATGCGTTACAAAACGGTCTCTTTTCGGCCGACGGCGAGTACCCGCTTCGGCCGTCTAGCTGTCCGTCGATCTCCTGAATCAATATAAGACAGAATAAACCAAAATAATATCATGTGTAAATTTGGTTATATTATTAATTTGCAGTAATTTTTAGTGCTATTTACGCGTTTGGATATGATTTTGGTTGAGACGCCAATTAATAGTGCGCTCAATGTTATCGATACTATGATTAGGATTGCGTTGAAATTCATGGCTTTTTTTCACTGCGAATAAAAATATCAATTGAAAAATTGTACTTTCTAAAAAGGTTTAATAAATAAAAACATTTTTCTGTCTAAATGTCAAGTAAAATTTCTTATTTCTTTTGACAATTATATAGTTTTTGATTGATTTTCAATTTTATTAAAATTGAAGTTTATTTATATCAAGTTCTGTTATATTCGATATTATAGCTTGCTATTAAAAATTATAGTATAAATTCTACTTTAGAATCTATAGATGCTACAAAATTGTTTATTTAAAATAGGACTAATATTTTTAAAGTTTATGAATTTATAAAACTGGTTTTGTACGTTCTAAATTACAAACAATTAATTAAAATACTATCTACATTTTTAGCTGCGCTGCTATTTTTAGGATGTTTAATTGTTTATAAAATTTCTTTTATTAATTTACAATATGCTTGCCATTTTGTCGATTTTAATATTTCCCCAAAAATGTTGCCTGGTAAGTAAATTATTATCATATATTCTAAAAATATGTTATCTGTAGTCATTTCTAAATAAATAAGCTTGTTAGAATATCAATTTTAAACTTTAAAATAAATTTAATTTAAATTATTAATTTTGCTATTGGGTAATTACTAATCTACCTAATCTAAATACTATTCCTACAAAGCATTCGAATCTATCATTACTACTACTCTTTATTTTATAAAATTTGCAGTTTTACACTGTAAAAATATATGCATTATTCAAAATTTTACATAGATTTTTATTTATCTTTCAAAATAATATAAAACAAAATTTGTAAAATATAAATAATATCATGAGAAAGTAAAACTAAATTAAATGTTAAAAATAAACTGAAATTAATTTTGAAGTATATATTTTCAGTTTTCAACCTAATAAATATATTAATTAAAAGAATTTATTAAAAATTAAACATTAGGAACAGAAAATTAAACATTTGAAAAGTTAGTAAAAATATAGATTAGCACTTCTACAGTACTATTTTAAATTTAATTTTTGTTTATTGTTTTACTAATAATTTTATATTATTTAATTATTTCAAATAATATTTATGAAAAGAAAATTATATTAATTTATAAATGCTTGCTTATATTTATATTTTACATCAAAATTTGTAAATTTAAAAATTTACAGAGTACATGTAAATTTACATAAAAATATATTTTACGTAAAATAACAAGCGCTAATTATTATTAACAAAAATAGGAGCTTAATATTTTGCGTGATCACCGGCGGTAACATTAACCACATTCGTCAAAGATTTTACAAAGTTTGTTGAAGATATTATAACTTAAATGCCATGTTAAAATTTTAAAAATACTTGTCTTAAAAATGGCAAACAATTAAAAAAAACAAACTACTCACAATAATTTTAAAAATATGAAACAAAATATAAAATTTAATTGCTTAAATGAAATTTGCATAAAACCAAAAACATAGATAATATTTTGATTGATTGTAGGTTTTATTATTAAAATATTATAAATTTCATAAATATTTATTATATTTTTATCCAAATTTGATATTTAAAAATAAAATTTATCAAAGTAAAAAAGTTATCGCTTAAAAGCAGTTTTTACTAAATTGTTTATTGCAATAATTAAACTTAAGCTTATTTTTTATGCTTGTATTAAAACTTGTTTGATTTTATCTTGTTCAGAAATTTAGTTATTAGTAAAGTACAAAGCTAAATAATGTAGCTATCTTATTTATATTCAGTTTATATTAAGGGCTGTTTTATTTAAATATTTATTTATAAAATGTTTAAAATAAAATTTTTTAAATAGTTTTTCTAACAAAATCTAACAGAGTATTTTTAAGTTATACTCAGTATAATTATAATTATATTTAAATAAAAATAAATTTTTAATATGTTTAAATTCGTTTATTGATTTTCTAGATATAAAAGTTATGGCATTACATAAAATTAATATGTATAGGCTAAAAGTACCCCGCTGGTTAGGACCCACTCCTACTATTTATCTAATGCTCAAAACTTACCCTGTACGCCGCTTCTCAAAAGTGTTCTACGCGAAATTAGTTTGCATAAAGTACTTATTTAGAATTACACAGGATAAAATCGAGAATACAATACTACTCATATACTTCACACACGCACACATATATATAATATTTTTAAAAGCTGCATGTTGCATATGATATTGGGCTATTATTATATAGCATGCGCGACTAATAAGTCTCTTCTCTTCTCTAATGCTTAGAATGCGTTCGTAAAACCGCTTTAAGAGTAAACAGTAGGTCTGGAGATGTATGACATGTAATATATCATAAATATATATACCGGCACAAGAATAATACATGGAGACTTTTATATAATCTTACATCAAAATGTGTTAAAGTGTAAATTAAAATTAAAATTTCAAACTAATTAAATTTAGCTAATTAATTAAAACTAGCTAGTTAAAGTTATTCTAAAAATATTGTAAACTGTGAGTTGTAAATTTGTCAATTGCTAGAAATTGCTAGAATCTCTGGTAATTTTTAAGATGCTAATTGTTAATTTGGCAATTTTACTAACAAGACCATCATTAAATTGGTTAACTTATTCAATAATAGAGTTTTAAAATTATTTATAACTAATGCTAAATTATAAAACATTTATATAAATATTAAAGCACTAAATTATTGAAGCCGTAGTGATTATTAATTTGAATAATTTAATATTTGTTTAAATTTCTATTATTTATTGTTAATTGTCTTATGATAAAATGTTATATCAGTTTGTGGCAATAGTTTTGTGTTTGGTAAAAATTTACAATTTTATTTTTAAAAATATAAAAAAATAGATTTGCACACATGAAGCAATTGTAATTTTTATAAAATTAATTTATCAAAGTAAAAATTTCACTGAAATTTCATCAAAACTTTTTGTTGAATGTTTTAAATTAATTCATTGCTAACAACACTAGTGGCGTCTAAATATGGATTTGTTAATTAGAGAATCTAGCTAGATACAAAACCAGCAGAATTGCTAATGTTTAACATGGCACTTTCAGATGCATTGTAAATAAATGCCGATATTTTCGTTGCAAACATTTATGCGTTCACTAAAACATTTATTTTGTTTGCTTTACTTTTTCGCTTAATTTGTTCTTCAAATTGTCGTAAATTATCGAAACTGAGACACAATTTCGCGTTTTATAGGTTAGTCTCCGCATTAGAAACAATTGTTTTATACAGTATTAAAATCGCAATAAATTATGATTTGGTTTTTCTATTTTCTCTTTTGCCACTTACCAAACCAACGTAGACTAACAAAACTGTTTGGTGCGAGTATTGAGTGAGAAAACTGTTCATGCTAGTTCTGACAAAAGAGGTTTTTGTTTTCCACGACAGCACGACATCGGTTCAAATAATCGCGATTTCAGTCATTACTCGCTTTTGTTTCCGCGTTTCCCTCGAAATCTATTTTCAATTGTAATTTGAGTCCGACTTACGATTGACTTACTTTTGTTTTTTCTTAAATTCTAATTATTGAGTCAAAAATTTGCTCATTTTTAATATTTGCGTTTGCTAAATGTTCATCATTCTCTTTTATCATATGTTATAAATTATAACTTATAATAGTACCGGTAATAGAAAATGGTATAAATTCTAACAAGCGCAAATATGAAAAATCTACTAATTTTTTAAAAGGAAATTTAATTGATAATGTATTTTTGTAATATTAATATTTAATATAGGTTATTAGTATTAAATAAATTTTTAATTTTAAAATAATATTAACCTCTAATATGATACTAGAGCAAAGTTGTATTGTTTAATTTAAGTTATAAAATAAAAAACAATTCAATTGATATTTATTTAAAACGTATAATAAAAGACTTTCTTTTGCCACTAATCCTCTTAAAGCTATTCTAAACAAACCCTTAGTTTAAACAGTAAAACATAAATTGAGCAAAACTTTTATAGACTTTTATTTTTATATCAATTTTAAAATAAATTGTATGCGTGTGTGGAAAATATATGCTAGATAGAATAGGATTGAGTTAATATAAACTTAGCCGGTATTAAGTATAGGTTATATAAATAGTATACTATGAGTCTCTAGCCTCAAGTTAAGCAACAGTGTTATTAATAAGTCAGTTTTCTATACTGTACAAATATTCAAACAAATATTACAGAATTTTTGAATCAAAACAAAAAATTCGAAATTGAATTTACAAAACAAAAGTTTGGCATGTTTTAAAGAGACATTAATTTTTTAAATTGTAATATTAATGTAAAGTTTTGCATGGTTATTAACACCATATATTGAAAAAGGCAAAAAAATTGAATTTTTTCATATTGGAATTAATTAACTAGTTGCAAATAATTACTCAGTTACATTAACATAGATTTAAAATTTAAACGACAAAAAACATATTTAACACTATAATTTTATTAAATTCAACCACTGTTACTGTACAGGGTAAAACAATATGGATTTATAAAATATTTAATGCATTAATTTTCAGAGCGTTTGCACCAAACGTTCATTGACTTTGCGTTTGATATCTCGCAGAAT